>JARHVA010005737.1:317500-500000 GCA_037957365.1 Torreya grandis | reverse complement strand
TCATTATTTGGTATCAAAGCAAGTTCAAATCTTGGAGGTGTAAGAGATGGTGAGAGGAAGAGGAGTAATCACTCAAATGAATAGAACTATGAAATATTTGTAGAGATAATTAAAATAATTAACCATAATTATTACCAATCAAAGACAGAGAAGGGTGGAAGATGATGTAGATAAAGAAACAAATCAGGAAGAATAAAATTTACAAGAGGAGGAATAATAAAAAAATGACCATCAATGAAAGAGAGAATGGTTAGAGATTTATAAGGAAGCAATGAATGAATCAAGGCTAACATTTTATATTATGGAGGAAGTTTAAAACCATAGGAGTTAATAGACTGAATGAAAATCATGGAGAAGTTTTTTTAATGGAAAACACTGAGAGAAGACAAGAAGGTAAAGTTTGCAGGTACAAAATTAAAGGGTCATGTAATGATTTGGTGGGATCACCTATAGAAATGAAGACAAAGAAAAGGTAAAGATAAGATTAACACATGTAAAAATATGGAGAATAATTCGATGGTTAAATTTCTTCCTATAGATTATGCATAAACCCTATACAAGAGATTTCATATTTTAAGGCAAAATAATCACAATATATAAGATTATATAGATGATTTTTACAAGCTTTACATATGCGTATATCATGACAAAATAGAAACACAAATGGATTGAAGGTATGTAAATTATTCTAATCTTTCTATTCAAGATGAATTAAGCATGCATATAATAATTTGCATGGATGAGGCTTAATAATTAGCTTTGAAGATTTGTTTTTTTTTTAAATAGACATAATTTTAGAAAAACATATATTAGAATGAGAGGAAAATACCCTCCAATAAGGGGATAAGGTGGGTTTAATACCATGAGAGGTGGATTTAATACCACTAGAGGATAATCATCATGAGGTGAAAAAAGGTAAGAAGATAATAGATAATTATTTCAATACCATAAAAGAGGAAGAAGATTCCAAGGAGGATGAGGCTATGGTGGTGTTATAGGATGATTTCCAAATTAATGGAGATATTATGTTTGTTACAAGTGTGGATAAGAAGGACATAGATTATTTGAGTGTTCACACTATCAAGAACAAGAAATGAGGCAAAAATATCACCCAAGAGTTAGTTTGGTTGAAGCTGATATATAAGAGCACAATATTGAAGTTACAACATCAGATATTGGAGAAAATCTTATGATGAAAAGAAAAATGATTTCTCCAAGGAAAGAACAAGTGAAAAATAAGGAATGTGGTGATGTATGGATATGAGCAAATATTTTTTGAATAAGATTCAATTTAGAATGTATGATATGTAAGGTAATTTTTAGATGGTGGTAGTTACGAAAATATGGCTTCTAAGGATATGATTTATAAACTAGGTTTGCAATGTCAAAAGCATCCTAATCCTTACTGAATTTCATGGTTTAATAAAGGGAATAAATTTATAATAGATAAAAGGTGATTAATCAAGTTTTATATAGGGAAAACCAATAGGGATGAAATATTGTGTGATATTATACCAATGGATACATACCACATGTTATTTGGAAGACCATGTAAATTTGATAAAAAATCAATTCATGATGGATCAAGGTTGAAGCATAATATTGTGTCCCACTTTTTGGTACAAAGCAGCCAATGAAAAATGAAAATGTGAACATTTTTTAATTTGTATAGATAATAGTGAGTTAACCATATAAAATGTGAAAATGGTGTAAACTAATAAAATGTTTCATATTAAGTGTAGATTACGTTTATTATTTTTTCGAAAAAAAATAAAATAAAAAATAGATTTTTTAATACCTAAATACACATTGTGTATGTTTCATGTACATATTTTTTTACTGAGTACTTTATTTCTCCTCCTAATAATTTTCTCAAAACATAATATTTTCTCAAGATTTTTAGCAAAGAGATCTTAGAAACATGGACGTAGTGTAAGACTTTTTTTATAATTTTTTAATTAAAATTTTTTTTATTTTTATTTTTTAATGATCAAGGCAAGGAATATCAATGCTTATGTCCTCTCCTCATGATATATATATATATATATATATCAAAATAGACTATTTTTCACCTTTGAAATATGGACATTAAAGTTGAGTGAATTGATATTTTTCAAAAAAAATTGGCCATAGTCTCCTAATTTTCCTAGTACCTCAAACATATGGTACTTCATTTTATAAATACATATATTTTACTAAATAAATATTAAATACTATTAAAATTTAAAAAAAAACATATTATTAGAAAGATCATAAAAATACCTATTTATATGTATAACCACATGTTTTTATTTTATTTATCATCCTAATACGTGGTATTTAAAGTTGAAATTTTAGGCCAATACTAGCTTTCCTCTTTAATGGGTGAGGATTTTATGCCAGATGGGGTTTGAATGAAGGGGTTTCGTTAAAACCCCAACCCCAACCCACCTAAATAAATCATTTCATTAGTTGGTTCATTCAAATTAATCAAATTCACAAAGTAAACCTTTGACCCCCTTCATTCTATGGGGATTCATTTAAACCCCCTTCGAAAAGTACATGTTGGGGTTTGAATGAAGGGGGTTTGTTCAAACCCTAATTTGTTTTAGGTTTAGATGTACTTGGATATCAAGTAATACTTACTTATGTGCCATAGCCCAACAAATAACACATATATGCTAAGGAAATGTGGTATAAAGTTAGTTTTGTTAACTATTAAATAATAAGAGTTGGATGAAAAATTTATATTCACAAAAGAATTTATCAAAGAAATGAAGATGACAGGTTACTATTATGCATTAGTATAAAATAAAAAAGACATAAAAGTGGTGCAAATACCAATAAAAGTAACATTAGTGTTAAGTAATATACATATGTTATACCTGATGAGTTACCAGATAGTGTACTACTAAGGAGAGATATTGAACATCATATTAATTTCAATCCAGGATCAGCTCTACCTAATCAATAAACTTATAGGATAAGTCTAATAGAACATGTAAAATTAAATTAACAGGCTATTGGATAGATGAGGAAGAGTGTAGTAAGGGAGATCATGAGTCCATGTGCAACACCATAATTATTAACTCCAAAGAAATATGGATGACGGATAATCTGTATGGATAGTAAAGTAATAAATAAAATTACCATCAAATACAAATTTCATGTGCCTCATTTATATGATATGATGGGTGTGATTTTAGGAGCAAAATATTTTACCAAGATTGATATAAGGAGTGGATACAATCAAATTTGGATTCATGAAGGATAAGAGTGTAAAACAACACTCAAGACTAAGGATGGATTAGAAGAGTTGATGGTTATGCCATTCGTATTATCTAATGCACCCAACACTTTTATGAGGGTGATGAATATAGTGCTATGAGACTACATTGGTAAGCTTATGGTTATTTATTTTGATGATATTTTGATATCTAGTAAAACTAAAGAGAAACACTTAAGTCATTTGAGAATGCTATTAATCATTAAGAAAGGACAAGCTCTATGCAAATTTGAATAAGTGTAGGTTTATGAAAAATAGTTTGGTATTTTTAAGATTTTTAGTTTCGACAGATGGTGTAAGATTGAATGAAGAAAAATTAAAGGAAATTGTTGAGTGGCCTATTACAAATATCATAATAGAGGTATGAAGTTTCCATGGTTTAAAAACTTTTTTTAGAAATTTTAGTTATAATTTTAGTAGTCTTGTACCAATAACATATTTTATGAGAGGAAAATAATTTGTAAAGACAAGGGTAGCAACAAAAATCTTTGATTTGTTGAAGAATAAGATTATAGATAAACCTATTGTAGCATTACCATATTTTAGAAGTGTTTGAGGTTTATTGTTATGATTAATTTGTGAGAATCAGTGTTGTGTTGAGTTAAAAGGGAAATCCAATAGCATATTCCAGTGAAAAATTGAATGATGTAAGAACAAAGTATTTTACATATGATGTTGAATTTTATACCATTGTAAAAGCATTAAGACATTGGAGGCATTGCCTAATGCCTAAGGATTTTATCCTCTTAAAGATCATGAGGCTTTGAAGTATGAAAACATGTAAAAGAAGTTAAATAGTAGGCATGCAAAGTGGGTTTCTTTCTTACAGTGTTATATTTTTGTGTTGAAACATAAATCAAGAAAATATAATCAGGTAACTTATGATTTTAGTAAAAGAGTGGTGTCATTAACCACTATGGTTAATGAAGTATTTAGATTTGAAATTGTCAAAGATTTATATGATACCAATCTGTATTTTGTAAATATAGTTAAGAAATTTAGGAATCCATTAATAGGTGAGAAAATTAATATTTATGATGAGTACCTTATACTAGATGGGTATCTCTTCAAGGGGAAATAAATATGTATTCCAATTAGGTCTTTAAGAGACATTATTATAAGTGAATTAAATAGTGGTGGTTTGGATGGACATTTTGGTAAGACAAATATAGTAGTTTTGGTGGAGGAAAATTATTTTTGGCCAAATATGAAGAGATATGTAACAAAATATGTTTCAAGGTGTAGGATATGTCAAGTGACTAAAGGACATGCACAAAATATAGGGTTGTATATGCTATTACCACTTCCAAGAAAACCATGGACATACTTGAGTATTTATTATTTATTGGGGTTACCAAACGCATAAAGAGGTAATCATTCAAATTTTTTTAATAGACAAGTTTTCTAAGATGGTTCATTTTATTACAGGTATTTTTTAAGAATATTGTGAGATTACACGGTCTTCTAAAAACCATTAAATCAGATAGGGACACAAAATTTATAAGTCATTTTTGGAGGAATTTATGGAATAAATTAGAGACTCATCTAAAATGTATTAATGCATACCACCCATAAATATATGGAAAGATAGAAATTATAAACAGGAGCTTGGGAAATTTGTTGAGATGCATAGTTGGAGAGAAGCCCAAGTAATGAGACTTAGATTTCCCACAAGTTGATTTTACATATAATAGTTCAGTGAATAAATCAATAATAAAATCATCATTTCATATTATTTATGAGATAAATCCTATGGGTGTTTCATATTTAGTTTAGTTACCAATTTTAGAACTAGTTCGTGATGATATAGAAGCACTTGTAGAACATATAAAATTATAAGAGAAAATAAGAAAAAAGTTGTAATAAAGGAATGAGAAGTATAAGGTAGTATAATATGTCATAAAATTGTAAAATATATTCTAAAAATAATATTTAGTGATGGTTTATTTGAGGAAATAAATATTTTTGAAAGGCACATACAACAAGTTGAAGTACAAGAAAATTGGACTGTGCAGAATTATGAAGAAAATCAATGACAATGCTTATGAAATGAGTTTACCATAGAATTTTGATGTCTCTCTATTATTTGATGTTTTAGATTTATATTATTTCCATGGATAATATTGTGAAGGAGAATAATATTAAGAAGTAGATTTGTAGCAACAAGTATCAAATAAGAAGAAAGAAAAGATAGTACAAGCTATGGATAAGAAAATAGTAAATGCAAGGTAAGTGAGTTATGATAGGTATTTGGTATAGTGATAAGGATTAAATCACGCAGATAACACTTGGATTTTAGAATGGGATCTCAAGAGGATTGATAATAATAAATGGTATCAATATAAATAGAGCAACATATAGTAGATGAGTTGTTTTCAACCAAAGGAGAAGGATGTAGAAAATATGTCCCAACTTATAGAGGCCATAAATTTTGATCCATAGCTCCATTTTAACTCTTATGCAAAAAAAAACTATCTTAAAATTTTTAGTGGAGCCATAACCTGACCTATTCAGTTATGGAAGTTTTATATACTTTTCAAATTCCATACATGACCATTCGAGGGTCCAAAAATGTTTTTTTAAGATTTTCTTTCAGGGTTCTTCTAATTTTAAAAATTATATATTTTTGTAACCAAACATGAACTTCAATTAAAATTTCTTGTATAGGTTAATTTTAGTGTTTAGTTTATTTTTAGAGCTTCATATGCTTTCATGTAAAAATTACTAAAAAATATTAGATAGGTCAAGTTTTATTAGTTTTAAAACTTTTCAACTCCAATATGAGTTGATTTTTATTTATACATGTGTTTGAAATTATTTGATTCATTCAATATAAATCAATACTGGCTATTATTTCATAATTACTGTGCCTATAAATTAATTTGTCTTGATAATATTCAAGTTCATTAGATTGTTTAAATGATCATATATTTTTTTGTTAATGAGGTCATCATTTGCACTTGTCCATTTGTGCCTTGTTGGCCATTCATTATTAGTTATTTAATATGATTTATGTATAAATAGTGCAAGGATCATATTTTTATGTACTTGATCTGTTTAGCATGTTATGGCCAGGCTCCATTGGTCTTCTATGTTGTTAAATTATTGACATTTTGAGGCTTATTGAAGCAATTATAAGGAAAACAACTATGCTCAATTTTACTTATTGAATATTATTTAATATATTATTAAAAAACACTTTAAAATTGGAATTATTTTGAGAAGTCAAATCAAATTAAATCATGGCCAATATTAATAGCCCCTTTTTGTACCTATTATGTTGAGTTGTGGATCTAAAAGCCTTACTAATGAGCTAATGTGGAGGTTACTGGGCTTACACAGTAACTGTCATCGGTCAGAACCAACCGACATCGATTAGGGGTCGACTAGCATCGGTTAGGGGTCGATCGGCATTGGTCATCTTCAGACTGACACCAAATTTTGTGCATTTCCAAAATTGCTATTTTTAGAAGAACAAATTTGAGCCTTTGATTTAAGAGGTGGATCTAAGGGTGGTGAATGCATGGCTCATGAACCCTAGTGTTGTAGTATTCTATATAATAGGGTTAGATCCTCATAACATGTACAATTTAGTAATTGATTTGATTGTAATTGATTGAGAGAGAGAGTGAGATAAATCTTGAGGGAGAATTACTATACATCTACGAGGTGTGAGGAGAGAGATATTTCTTCATTGTATTTCCTTTTGGAAGAGTTTAATACAGATTGATTATTTCTTGTATCTCCTATTATTTATTGTTTATGATTTCTAGTTACTTATTACTTCTGGTTTCAATTCTGGGTTTAGTTACTTATACAAAAGTAATCAATTGTACTCTAAGATCCTAACAACTGGTATCGGAGCATGTTAGTGTTTGTTGATTACATAATTCACTCACAGGGGTTTCTGATTGAGTGGGAGCAAAGCAATGGTAGAAAAAAGTAAACTAAGAATGGAGAAATTCAATGGCAAGAATTATCAATTATGGAGGATGCAGATTGAAGATTATCTAAATCAAAAATATTTGTATTTACCATTGGGTGGGGTTTCAAGGAAGCCCACAGATATGGAAGATGAAGAATGGAATGTTCTTGATAGAAAGGCTCTTGGATCTATAAGGATGAGCCTGGCAGCTTCTGTGTTTTATAACTTATCACAGGCAAAGACAACAGTAGAGTTAATGGATACTTTGGAAAATTTATATGAAAAACCCTCAGTATTAAATAAGGTATATCTTATGAACAAATTATTTAATTTGCAAATGCAAGAAGGTGGATCTGTATCTAGTCATCTTAATGATTTCCATACAATAGTAAATTAGTTAAATTCAGTCAAAATAATTTTTGATGATGAAATTAAGGCTCTCTTAATCTTATGCTCTTTACCTGAAAGTTGGCATAGTTTGGTAATGGCAATTAGTAATACTGCATTTACTTCAAATATCTTGAAAGTTGATGATGTTGTTAGTGTAATCTTGAATGAAGAAATTCATAAGAAAAGCACAGGGGAAACATCAGGTAATGCTTTAAGTGCTGAAAGCAAGGGAAGACAAAGAGAGAAGGGCAAGCAAGGGAAATCAAGGTTAAAGATGGGAAGTAGATCCAAATCCAAAAATGGAAGAATAACCTACTAGAATTGTGGAAAGAAAGGGCATGCAAAGAAAGGTTGTTGGTTGAAGGATAACAAAGAAAATCAGCATGAAGGTAATAAAGAAGCAAAAGTTGCAGGTATTGTTGCACAGGATGCTCTTATATTTTCTTTAGATAATAAAGTAGAATCATGGGTTTTAGATTCTGGTGCCTCTTTCCATGCAACCCTAAATAGAGATTTTTTCAATGATTATGTCCATGGAGATTTTGAAAAATTTTATTTAGGGGATGATGAGCCTTGTAAAATTATTGGCAAAGGAAAAGTGCAGCTGAAATTGTAGAATGGCAACACATGGGTGTTGAAGGATGTCATGCATGTACCCATCCTGAAGAGAAATCTGATTTTTGTAGGGAAGTTGGGTGATGAGGGTTACATAGTAACTCTCATAGCTAAATCTTGGAAAGTTTCCAAGGGTGCATTTGTATTAGCAAAAGGTAAGAGAGTAGGTACACTTTATCTATCTACTTGTATTACTGATTATTCTCCTTCTATTTTATCTACTTCAGATGTAGATGCAAAGTTGTGGTACTGTGGGCTTGGTCACATGAGTGAGAAGGGAATGAATGTTCTTAAGTCAAAAGGTAATCTTTCAAATTTGAAAAGCATAGATCTAGATTTCTATGAGCATTGTATTTTTAGGAAACAGAAGAAAGTGAGGTTTCTCAAAACTGGGTCAACAAAGAAGAAGCACAAGTTAGAGCTTGTTCACACAGGCGTGTGGGGACTAGCTCAGGTAGCTTCTATTAGAGGATCACAATATTATGTTTCTTTCATTCATGATGCTATAAAAAAGGTATGGGTTTATTGCATAAAGAGGAAATCTGATGTTTTTGACACATTTAAGAAATGGAAAGATTTGGTTGAGAATGAAACAAGTTTGAGATTGAAGTGCCTTAAATATGACAATGGTGGTGAGTACTACAGCAATAAATTCAATAGTTATTATTCTATGAGTGGAATACACAAGGAAAGGATAGTTTCAAGGACACCTCAACAAAATGGAGTTACTGAAAGGATGAATAGAACAATAATGGAGCATGCACAGAGTATGAGGTTGCATGTTGGTTTGCCCTTACAGTTTTGGGCAAAAACTATAGATATTGTAGTTTACCTAATTAATAGAGGACCTTCTACTACACTAGATGGTGGAATTCCAGAAGAGGCTTGGATAGGTAAAATGGTAGATCTTTCATTTCTCAGAGTTTTTGGTTCTGAAGCTTTTTGCACATTGATTAATAAAATAGAAAGAAGCTGGATGTTAAATATATACAGTGCACTTTCATTGGTTATGGTTTTGGAGATTTTAGATTCCAGTTGTGGAATTTAGAAACTAACAAAATTATTAGAAGCCGTGATGTAGTTTTTGATGAGAAGGTGATGTACAGTGATTAGCTCAAGAGGCTGAATAATTTTGAGCAAGGCAATCTTGATTTGGAAGAGGTAATGATCCAAAATGAGCTCACATGTAAAAATCATCACTCATAGAAAAACACATAGACCAACATCAATCAAGTGAAAATAGGTGTTGATCAAGAGGAATCGACATTAGTCAGATGTAGACCAGCATCAATCAGAGATGATCGGGATCAGTCACTGTCAAAATAAAATTTGGGTGGACAACAAGCTATAAATGAGTCTCAAATGCCCATATGGAGGTTTGAAAGGGTAAATAAACCTCCAATTCATTATTTCCCTTATTTATACTACCTTTTGCTCACTAATGATGGAGAATCAAAAAAATTTGATGAGGCAATGCAGGTAGAATCCAGGAAACAGTGAGAGTATGACATGAATGAGGAAATTGATTCCTTAGAAGAGAAGCATACATGGGATTTGGTTGAGTTGCCAGCTGGAAAGAAAGCACTAAAAAACAAATGGGTATACAGGTTAAAGGATAGAGAGAATGGACAAATGAGACATAAGGCTAGGTTGGTAGTAAAGGGATTTACACAGAAACTAGGTATTGATTTTAGTGAAAATTTTTCTCCTGTAGTAAAGATGACTTCTATTGAGACTGTATTGTCTTTAGTTGCTATTAAGGATTTTTATCTTGAGTAGCTTGATGTTAAGACAACATTTCTTCATGGAGATTTGGATGAAGAGATATATATGGATCAGTTGAAAAGTTTTGAGGTCAAAGGTAAGGAGAAAATTGTGTGCAGATTGAAGAAAAGCTTATATGGTCTTAAGCAAGCTCCAAGATAATGGTATTTGAGGTTTGACAGGTTTATGACAAAGCATGGCTTTAGTAAATGTCAATCTGACCATTGTTTTTATTTTAATAGATTGGATAATGGTAGTTATATTATCTTGTTATTATATGTAGAGGATATGCTTGTTGCAAGTTCAGACATGCAGGAAATTACTAAGCTTAAGGTAAAATTAGCTCACACATTTGCCATGAAGGATTTAGGAGTAGCAAATAAAATCCTTGGCATGAGTATTAAGAGAGACAAGAAAAATCATAGTTTGATTTTGTCTCAAGAGGATTATGTGAATAAGGTATTGGAGAGGTTCAATATGCAGGATGCAAAACCGATAAGCACACCTATGGTTGGACACTTCAAGTTGAGCAAAGAATAGTGTCCTAAAATACATGATGAGGTTGAGTACATGAGTAGAGTTATATATGATTTAGCAGTTGGGAGCTTGATGTATGCAATGGTATGTAGTTAGACCAAATATTGCCCAAGTAGTGGGAGTTGTTAGCAAGTTTATGGCCAATCTAGGAAAGGAACACTAGAAAGCAGTTCAGTGGATTCTCAGATATCTGAGAGGGATCAATAGTAGCCATTTATGCTATGGAGAGTCAAACACTTCTCTACATGGGTATGTAGATTTGGATATGGTAGGTGACTTGGATGGTAGGAGAAGCACCATAGGATATATGTTCACTATTGGTGGAACAACAATTAGCTGGATTTCAAAGTTGCAGAAGGTTGTTGCCTTGTCTACTACAGAGGTAGAATACATTGTAGTCATAGAGGCTAGCAAGGAAATGATTTGGATGACTCAATTCATAGAAGAGTTGGGAAAGGAGAAAGAAAGTTGCAAATTGTATAGTGATAGTCAAAGTGCAATTCATTTGGCAAAGAATTCAGCATTTCATTTAAGAACCAAACATATACAACTTAGGTACCACTTCATTAGACAGGTATTGGAGGATGGACAGTTGAAGCTGGAAAAGATCCATACGGATAAGAACCCTATTGATATGTTAACAAAGCTGATAACAAAGGAGAATTTGAATCTATATTCAACTTTTGTTGGTCTTCAAGATTGAACTTGAAGAGGGAAAAAGAAGCTAGAGGTGTTTAGAGGATGTTGTTGTACAGGTACAGGTGTAGCTATTTATCTCCAAGTAGGAGATTGTTGAGTTGTGGAGCTAAAAGCTTCACTAATGAGCTAATGTGGAGGTTTTTAGGCTTACACAGTAACCATCATCAGTCAGAACTAACTGACATCAGTTAGAGGTCAATCAGCATCAGTTAGGGGTCGACTGACATCGGTCATCTTCAGATTGACACTGACTTTTGTGCATTTCCAAAATTGCTATTTTTAGCAAAATAGATTTGAGCCTTTGATTTAAGAGGTGGATCTAAGGGTGTCAAATGCATGGCTCATGAACCCTAGTGTTGTAGTATTCTATATAATAGGGTGAGATCCTCATAGCATGTACAATTGAGTAATTGAGTTGATTGTAATTGATTGAGAGAGAGAGCAAGAACTCTTGAGGGAGAATTACTACACATCTATGAGGTGTGAGGAGAGAGAGATTTCTTCATTGTATTTCCTTCTAGAAGAGTTTAATATAGATTGGTTGTTTCTTGTATCTCCTTGTTTCTCTACATTTTTGCTAATTATATTCAAAAGAAAAAATAAACTAAAGATAATGGTCAGGGGTTTATACTTTACTTGGATTAAGTTGTGCATTATATCTAAGCATTGTATGAGCTCCTCTTTGGCTATGGAGAAAAACACCTATAGAGAGAAAGAAACTCAAAAAAATAAAATGTTAAATAAAGATATAGTGGACTGCCAAGCGATATGCTCAGTCTCGGAAGCATAAAGCTCTACAAGGGATGATAGTCCACTATTTGACAAGAAAAGAGTGTTGTATAAAGAGAAATGGTGAAAGAATAAGAAAGAGAAAGTAGACAACGTGTACCTATTCTCTGTAATCATTCTGTCATAGTCACTGACGTCGGTTAGGCTGCCAATGTCGGTAGGGGCAATAGGCCTTGGACGAGTTTCATGGTTATGTCTGTGGTTGACAGAGGAGTCTAGAAGTTTAAATGTTTGTGTAGGGTTGCAAGAAAGTGGATAGGGTCTTAGGAGGGACAAAGGTAGAGGGTAGGTGTGAGAAGAGGGTCAAGTTATCGAGAAGGCCTCTCAGCCTCTCCAAGAAGGAAGTCGGGTCGAGTTGAGAGTATTTAGAAATAGTAAATAGAAACTAATTACTAATGTATTCTAAATTATTGAAATGAGATAGAAGAATACTTAGCTCTGCTTGGTGGAGAGCTAGAGGTGTTTGAATGCTTATTCCTATTGCGATTGATGTTGAGGTCCTCGTCTAATGTTCCAGTTCAATCTGGAGTAACTTGCATAGAGTTTCTATAGCCAAGGGAGCGTTAGTCAAATTTTGATGATTGGTCTTAGAGTGTGTGCATCGATGTCTAAGAGTCTAGAGGGTGGAAGAGAGAGAGAGAGAGAGTCTGGGGGGCAAGAGAGAGAGAGTTCAGGGGGCTAACTCAATGTTAGAGCCTAGTTTAAGTAACCAACATCAGCAATCCTACCGGTGTCGACTGATAGTTGATCAACGTCGGTGGCTAGAGAATAGGTAAAAGGGCTATTTTTAGCCCTTTGCCCATTTCTCCATCTGCCAAGTGGATTTACCATTGGAGAATGGTCAAAAGATGAGTTTATTAGGCATGAGAGTTAGTTAGGAGGTTAGGATGGAGTGAGAATAGGTCATGGGTAACTCATAGGGTGAGAAATGGTCTTAAGGCAAGGTGCCCAAGGTGACGTGTCTAGGGTGATGTCATTAATTTAAAATAAGTAATTTATTTTAAATTAATAAAGTGTGAAGGGGACCAAGAAGTTGACACAATATTGGTGTCTACATTTGCCCCTTTTTGTTTTGTTGGTTGTTCTGACGAACTGTAAGACAAAAATAGGAGTATGTTACCCCAGGTATGGGATAAGATGTAGGTTGCCCTAGGTATGGTGATGAGGTATTCCCCCTCAAAGTGGGAGTCAAGGGAAGGTAACCTAATATCATGTGCCGATTTGATAGGTAGTGAATGGGTTATGGTGAAGTTGGAATGTGAATGTTGTAATAGTTGAGATTACACATATACCACTTCACGTGATAGGTAGATCAAATTGTCACAAGCAAGGTCGAGGAGCACTAAAATCAAAATAAATAGTCCCCAACTTTTAGTCATAGCTGATTGGGTTAAATGATCAAAGATATAGCTCCAATGGTCGAGAAGGACTAAAACTAAAATAACTAACCCTCAGCTTATTAGTGGTAGTTGATTGGGTTAATCAATCAAAGTTATACCTCCAATGGTCATCATGTTCCAAGTATCCTAGGCTAGGAAGTGCTCTTGAAAAACATGAAAATGTCACCAATATTGGGGATCAACTTGGGTGGGATCCAAAAATAGGTGTGAGGGTCGTAATGTGAGGTGCGTATAATTTGCTAACTATTCATGAGGTAGCATATATGCAATCAAAACAACCAAAGCAAAGTTGTCTCGAAAGTGGTCATGGTCTGAGGAGATAGTCGTGATCTCCAAAGTTGTTGGTCAAGTCAGGTTTGAGATATAAGTGATCTCAATGGTTGTTTGATGTGGTCAGGGAGATGTATGTGATCTCCAGTGTGCCCCATGAGAAGTCAAAAGTGATTTCTACATTGTCAGGGCTGGTTGTTTGGTCATGATTTGGGTAGGTTAAGTCATGGTTAAAGGTTATATGGTTGGTCTGTCAAGTAGACAAACAAATGAATGAATAGATGACCAACGTCAGTAGGGAAATGAATGGGTGAATGGCCAAGCTAATCTCAGAAGACTTCATGTCAATTGAGTGCTGCCTACATAGCTCCTATTTTAAGGGCCTCAGGCCAATGTAGTTCTCCCCAAAAGGGAAGAAGAGTCAAAGTGGTTGATAGTTGTTTTGATCAAGTTAGTGTCATTAGCATTTTCCATATGTGTGATGGTATATTCTTGAAATAATGAGTGTATGATGATGTTATAGCCTTTTCCATATTATGTGATGGTGTATTCTATAACATTTGGTTATGTGGTTTTTCATCCCTAGCAATTTTCCATATTAGTGATGGTGTATGCTAAAAATGAAATGAGATTATTTATGCTTTAGTAGATTTCCATATTAGTGATGGCATATGCTTGACATAAATTGTGTGTAGTTTCCATGTGTATTGGTTTCCATAGAAACTAGTGTGAATGATGATGTCATGTTAGAAAATGTTTGGGTTTGGTTTGGTTTAGTGTGGTTTGGGTTAGTTATAAAGTGATTTGATTGTATGTGATGAAGATATGTAAGAAGTGAAAGGCGCGTTGCTCTTTCATTGACAAGGACCATAATGATAGCATGGATAAGGTTTTTGGAAACAAAAGCCCGTTCATGCATTACATTGTTGACCATTGGTTTATGTTTAAAGAAGTATTCGAATCACTTGACGTTGAGTGAGTTCAAATCCCTTGAGTATGTTGGGGTGATAGGTTTGATTATGTTATATGTGAGGATAGCGTAACCCTTTTTATAAGGGATAACTTTGCCCCTTTTATAGGTGACCTTGAGAACGACTATAGACAAGTCCATGACTTAATAGTTTGTTAGTCAATTTTTTTTTTAATTGTAGACTGATCAATGCGGGAAGTCTACTTGGGAATGTTGTGTTGTTTTATGGTCATGTTGAAGCTGATTGATGTAAAAAGCTCCTGAGAGGGTGTTGTGCATGTAGCAAAATTTAGGCATAGCCATCCTTCAAGGTAGTGGTCTATTTCTACTTTGTATGTTTTGATAGCTATCCTTCAAGGGAAATATCTATTAATTATAGTAATTATGCAGCTGTCCTTCAAGGGAGCAGTCTACATTGATAGTTTATGACCTTGGAATATGCATCCCAGTTTTATATTTGTTTTGTTGACTGAACTTTAAGGTCATGGACTTGACTATAGAGGTTTAGGGGTTTCCCTTTTATTAGGACAAAGCATTCATTCTTGAAAAAAGGGTTGACTAATGTAGGGAAAAAGGGTTGAAATGATTAAGAATGATGATGATGGGGGTTGCTCAAGGGATGAGCTCAAGTTAAACATCAAGTGAATGATTACTTGACTAACAGTAAAATGGTCGAAGATGTAAGGCATTAAGGGGCTCAGGTTTTGGCCAGTCTTCAAGAGAAGATAGATGATAAGTGATTGATCCATACTTGTGCATTATTATGTAAGGTTTGAGTCAATTAGGAGCAAACTTGCCCCATTTGCTTCTTTCCAAATTGGTCACGTGGTGGTTTTCTTTAAGGATGAGATCTCTAATTTTGAAATCTCACTCTTTCAGATTATGGTTGTAGGCATGTTTTGGTCGATGTTGGACATGAAGTTGGTTGGTATATTATTGGCATTTGGTACAATGCCAAACATAATTATTTCAGTCTTGGTTAAGAGTGGGCCAATAATAGCCCAGGCAGAGGATGTGCTTGGCAACTGTGTTACCATTGAAATGTCCCCCACAATTTCCATCATGGACTTGTTTGATGACATGAAAAGTCTCAGTGGAGGTTAGGCATCAGAGAAGGAGGCCGTTGAGACCTCATTTGTAGAGAAGACCCTCTAGCATGGTGTAGCAAGTAGTACGCTTGATAAAATCCTATCGTCCATTGCTAGAGAGATTAGGAGGGATGATATAATATGTCAAATAGTCAACAAGTCATTTATACCAAACGTCACATGGACTAGAAGGGTTAGGAGGAGTTTCCCCCAAAAATGATGGTTGATATATGCCCAAAATAGAAATCTTGGGTTTTGGTTGTTGATAAGTCTTGACGAATGGATATGTCGAAGGGATAGAGACCTGCTCTTTTCCTTTATCCGTTGAGGTTTGGGGCCTGGTGGCCACATTAATGGTGTTGATTTCAAATAAAGGAGGAGAAGGTGGTAGAGGGACCATAATCTTGTGTTAGGATCTCGATTTAGGTGAAGAGGTTTGGGAGGCATGGGATGGTGTCAGTGATTTGTCAAAAAAGTGATCAAAAGAATCCTCAGTGTGAGAGGTGTCCTTTTTTAGGTGTTGGCGAATGACAACCTTAAGGGCACAATAATGCTTAGTATCATGTCCAGGTGTGCGATGATACCAAAAAAATTTAGTATCATCGAACCAAGATGGTATTGATCTGAGAGGTGGATATCGTTTAATGGGCGGGAGAGTGATGCTAGATGACTGCAATAATCAACATAAAATTGAAGCATAGGAACCCATTAATGGGTCGATGCTCTTTGTTGCAGTAGGTATTGACAACTTCTGTTTAGGAGTTGTATGAGGAGTTTGTCATACCATCTTTTTCATTGGTGGTGTGGCAACACATGTAGATGGCACTTTGTTGATGAGAGGTGTTGGATTATTTAGAGGAAGTATGTTTTTTATGGGTAAAGGGAGTAATGGAGGCAATTTGCCTCTGTAAGGTGTTGGCATTGGGAGTACTCATGTTAAAGTGGAAGGATGTGAACCCAAGATAGATAGCAATGGTGAAGGTGGGGGAGTTTTTCATACCACCATTTTGGTTGGAGGAGGAACTCTCTGACGTGGTTTAACAACCTTCTTTAGTTTAGTGCGAGGACCACTATTGTGTGGGGTGAGGTTCAAATCTACCTTCACTTGTGGGTGAGTGAGGTTTGATGTAGGGTGAATATCGAGAGGTTTAATCTATTTCAGCATGATGGATGCCTGCAAGGGTTTTACAATCAGTCCTTTAGAGGATTTAGGTGATTGTGAGAGTGGAAGCATGTTGGATGTAGTGATCTCGAGCCAAAGGCAAGAGAAAATCATCACTAGATCTCTCTCAAGCGAAGTGGGTGAAGTGACAAGTTCTTCTCTTGGTGGAGAATGGATTGGAGATTTTGGCTCTTTAGTTGGATAGAGTGCAGGGATGATCATGGCTTTCACGTGTGATTGAGTAGCGGGGAAGGTATGATCCCCCATTGATGATAAGAAGGATGAAGGCAAGGCAACTGACGTTGGTGCCATCAAAGCATCCTCCAATATGGGAGAAGTCGAAGTAGACTCTCCCACGTGTGAAAGGGGGCTGGATGGAGGACTATCCTCCATCGATGGAGGACAAATAGGAGAAGAAAGCTCTTCTACTTGTGGTGGAGAAATAAGTTGACTAACCTCTTTAGACTGTGACAGAGGTTGGTTAGAAATGAAAGGAGAAACCATGTCGACCGTGCCTATATTGCGCTCTTGGGGGTCATCGGCTATGGACTAAATATTATTTTGACTAGGGGGATGGTTAGGGAATGGTTGCCTAAAGATGTCTATGTTTTGGTTAGCTAGCACATTTGGGTTATCCAAAACAAGATCCCTTTTGTCTAACATATCTTGAATAACATTCTTGAGGGTTTTGTAGTCGTCTGTGTCATGACCTTTGACACAGTGATAATTACAAAAGTCATTTTCCCTATACCATGCAGGGATGGCTCACGAGGGATCAAATTGGGGTGGTGGTGAAATTTGAGGGAGGTTGAGGACTCCCTGTTTCACTAGTTTATCTAACACTAAAGCGTATGATTCTCATATTGGAGTGTATTGACATTGTATGTATCGTAGTTGGAATTGTCTTGTGATGCTTTGTGATGTGGAAGGCTCAAATTAGTTAGTTGTGGTAGAAGATGATGATCTAAGTACCACAGCATTTGCCGATCCCTTAGACTTGGAATGGGAAGAAGAAGATTTGGAAGAAGGGTCATTGGATTTTGCATTGGTATTTTTACTATGTAGTTTGACCTTGTCCTCTTCGACCATGTGAAGTTCAAGCTTTCAGGCCATGGTGAAAGCTTTGTCAAATGTGTGGAAAGTTTGAACCCACAAATTAGATGAGATGTGCTTAGCACATGCTCTTGAAAAGAGATCAATGAGCTCAAGTTGAGGTAATGAAAAGGAGAGTTGGTTGATTAAACCTCTCCAACGGGCAACGAAGTCAGCTATTGATTCATCGTCAAATTGTCTAATAGAATATAGGTCTGTGATGGAGACCTTTTTAGTGATATTGATTGAAAAGTGGTCAAGGAATAATTGAGCTAGTTGAGTGAAGGTAAAGAGAGAATGACTGGTAATAGAACTATACCAGTCAAGGGCGGCAACAGAAAGTGACATGGGAAATGTGCAAAGTAATAATGCATCATCATGTGCTATAAGGTAGCAAGCGCGTCAAACGCTCATAGATGTTGCTGTGGGTCCTCTTTACTCTAAAAATGAGTAAATTTTGGGAGTTCCCACTGGCTAGGATATGGTTGAATAGGGACCGAAGGATGAATAGGTTCATTATAGATTTGTTCATATGAAAGAACACTCCTTGAACCCGAAACAGATGTCTCAAGGTTGGGCATCTTATCCATCAGCATCTTGATTAGATTAACTAATGGATTGGCAAGAGGGGCACCCCCTAGGTTTTAAGGTACCTAGAAGGTATTGGGAGAGGCGTATGACGTACTTGGTTGCATTTGTATAGGTTTGACATATTGGTAGTTCATCATAAGGACTAATGTTGAGGCCAAGGGGGCTTGTGCCATGAAGTTGGAGGGCACAACTTGACTAGATGCCACCAAAGGTGGTTGGATGGTGGTGACACTAGTCAAAGGATAGGTAGTCACTCTTGTGTTTATGGGTGCAAGAGTGGGTGGGATAGAGACAATCAAGTTTTGGAAAGGTGTAGAACTTGGTTGAAATTGTTTATGGTTGAGGGGGTACAAAAACCCTGATGGAGGTAGGTCTAGAAATAGAAGGAGAGGCCAAATCTTGAACATTGGCCATGGTCAGGTTACTAGTTGAGGCAATGGCCTAAGTTATTATAGGTTGGGTAGTGGAGGCTATTATTATCATTGCCACTTCAACCAAGGAAGTTGGCATCCCATAAACATGATTACCCGAAGGATCTCATGTTTGGCTTCTAACAAGATAGTGTTGGAGAGCGTTGATGTTGTGGTCAAGGAATCTCTCAAAATTTTGATCCCCTTCAGGAAAAATTGGATGTTGATTGGGGGTAGGCTAGATAAGAGTATGTTTAGTATTTAAAGTATGCTCCATTAGGTGATTTGGTATAAAAGGAAAAGGTGGAAGTGGTTGTTGACTCACGTGGTCAACAAGAGATTTGGCTTGACTACGTGTCAAAACCATCCAAGGCAAAAAGGGTCTAGGTTCTAGAAACTATGTGTTTTAGTTTCAGAAAACCAGAAGTTATGTTTAACAACAAAAAAAGTTGGGTTTTAAGCTTGCTATTTGGGAAGAATTTTTTTTTACAGTGACCGACGTCAGTGGAAAAAATGATGTCGGTGAAGATATGTTTCTGACATTGGTGGAAAAATTGATGTCGGTGAAGATATGTTGCTGATGTTAGTGGAAAAACTGATGTTGATGAATAAAAGTTGCCGATGTTAGTGAAATAACTGATGTCAGTTTCTGTGTATTTCCAAAAACTCAAAAAACTAAAAGTTTTTGGAAGAAAAAGAAATTCTAAGTTGTTTTTAGACTTCAGAATGATGCATCCTTACCAGCTCAAAAAAATTAGATAAAAATAGAAAAATAGATGATAGCAAGCAACCTCTAAAACATTAAATTCCTAAGAATAAATTTTAGAGTCGTGGTGGCTTATGCCTAAGAAGAATGTGTTTGGGAATTGGGTTTGTAGAATAGGGTCTAAAGAGGAAGTCTATGGCTCGTTTCGGGTTATGTTTTGGTGCTCAAAAATCTGTGTTAGGTTCCATATGTGGCTTGGTGCTAGGGCTAGCTCCCTTCACTTCACGAACCCAAAGCCAAGCTGGGCCGCTTAGCCAATATATATTGTGCCTATAGTTTATACTCTACCAAAGAACATAGTGGGTCCTCCTCTTGGTGGTGAAATCCAAGTAGGATCACCAGGAAGGGTAAGGTATCCATTAGGTGATGAAATCCTAGACAGACCTTGTCTCAGGTATGTTTATATGTTTAATTGTGAATGTGGTCTGGTTGTGTAATATATGTGGACTACGATTTATTCATAATGCATTTAATTACTAGATGAGCTAAATATGCATTCAGGCAAGAATGAAATGCAATTATTTTTTACCCAAATTGAAATGTTTTGTTCAGATGCAAATAATTTAGAGAAGAGGTTTAAGAGTATGAATTTTCACTACTCTAAGATGTAGATAAGAAGTGATAAGAAGAAAAATAAAGATGTTCTTTTTAACTTCTGCTTATGATTTCCTTTTCGAAATAAAGAGATCGAAGAAGGAAGCAAGAAGAGAATCTTTTCCTAATGCATCTATATGAAAGTTTGCTTTTTAGAAAAAAATGAACCCAAAGAAAACTCCAGGGATCCCATCGGGTGTGCCAGAATGTTTCTCTACTTTTTTGCTAATTATATTAAAAAGAAAGAAGAAACTAAAGATAATGGTCAGGGGTTTGTACGTTACTTGGATTAAGTTGCACACCGTATCCAAGCATTGTAGGAGCTCCTCTTTGGATATGGAAGAAAACACCTGTAGAGAGAAAGAAACTCAAACAAATAAAATGTTAGATAAAGATATGGTGGATTGCCAAGTGATATGCTCGGTCCTGGAAGCGTAAAGCTCTGCAAGGGATGACAGTCCACTATTTGACAAGAAAAGAGTGTTGTATAAAGAGAAATGATGAAAGACGAAGAAAGAGAAAGTAGACAATGTGTACCTATTCTCTATAATCAGTCTATCACAGTTGTCTATGTCAGTTAGTCTATCGTCATCGATTGGTCAATGTTGCCGATGTTAGTTAGGTTGCTGATGTCGGTAGGGCCAATGGGCCTTGGATGGGTTTCATGGTTATGTATGTGGTTGATAGAGGAGTTTGGAAGTTTAAATGTTTGTGTAGGGTTGCAAGAAAGTGGATAGGGTCTTAGGAGGGACAAAGGTAGAGGGTAGGTGTGAGAAGAGGGTCAGGATATCGAGAAGGCCTCTCAGCCTCTCCAGAAAGGAAGTCGGGTCAGGTTGAGAGTATTTAGAAATAGTAAATAGAAACTAATTACTAATGTATTCTAAATTAATAGAATGAGATAGAAGAATACTTAGCTCTGCTTGGTGGAGAACCAGAGGTGTTTGAATGCTTATTCATATTGCGGCTGATGTCGAGGTCCTCATGCAATGTTCCAGTTTAATCTAGAGTAACTTGCATAGAGTTTCTATAGCCAAGGGAGCATTAGTCAAATTCTGATGATTGGTCTTAGAGTGTGCACATCGATATCTAAGAGTCTAGAGGGCGGAAGAGAGAGAGAGAGAGAGAGAGAGAGAGAGAGAGAGAGAGAGAGAGAGAGAGAGAGAGAGTCTGGGGGGGCAAGAGATAGAGAGTCTAGGGGGGCTAACTCAATGTTAGAGCCTAGTTTAAGTAGCTAACATCAATGATCCCACTGGCATCGACCGATAGTTAACTAACGTCGGTGTCTAGAGAATGGGTAAAAGGGCTATTTTTAGCCCTTTGCTTGTTTCTCCATCTGCGAAGTGGATTTGCCATTGGAGAACAGTCAAAAGATGGGTTTATTAGGCATGAGAGTTAGTTAGGAGGTTAGGATGGAGTGAGAATAGGTCATGGGTGACTCATAGGGTGAGAAATGGTCTTAGGGTGAGGTGTCTAGGGTGATGTCATTAATTTAAAATAAGTAATTTGTTTTAAATTAATAAAGTGTGAAGGGGACCAAGGGGTTGACACAATATTGGTGTCTACACTCCTATTATTTGTTATTTCTAATTTCTAGTGACTTATTACTTTTGGTTTCAATTCTATGTTTAGTTGCTTATACAAAAGTAATCAGTTGTACTCTATGATCCTAACATATTCATGATTAAAAATCCTAAACAGACTTGGAACATGCAATTACTTTGAATCATTAGTTTTTGATTCATCTAAATTAATATATATATATATATATGAATTAAATCATTGATATATAAATATGTGGATTTATATTCATCAAGATAAGGTTTTGATTCACTTGACTTTGTTAACTTCAGTTAACTTATAAAATAACTCTAGTTAGGGTTGTTGCATGAATATCATAGAAACTTTTTGTTACGCCATTTTGGGGGCTAAGTGGAAAAAAATGAAGGATGAAATAATAATTCTCCCATTATTCTTTCCCTTTTATACACTTAAAATTTTGTTTTAGTTATGATGAGGGTGAAAATCATGCACCACTTATATATCATTTTATCCTTACATCCATGGGACTCTAGGTGGGTTTAAAAGTCTAGGGGGGAAATCAAGTTGTAAGAAGCAAGGGAAGATTTAGGACAAAAGAGCAAGAAGTGGATACTCATTTTTTAGTCAAGTTTTAATTCCTAGTTGATCAACATTTTATGCATTAATCTAGTTAGGGAAATAATAAATTAGTAATTAGAATCATTGAATTGGTTTGTAGTTCTAGACCTTATATGATTTCTTATATATGCATATATGAGCCCAAACTGCAAATAGGATAGAATGCCTAGGTTTATGATATTTATATATTTTTTTGTATTTTACCTTGGTTTGATGGTTCTAAAGAATTGAATTATTATGGAATTAAACTCTATTAAATTTTTATAAATCAAGCCCTAGCCTTGCTTAAAGTTTACTTTCATTGTTGTAAGTAACAATGGATTGTGTAATCGTATAGTTTTTAACTTTATGTGGTTTGTTTAAGACCAAACCCTAGACCCTTTGTGGAAACACTTATTCTTTATGATAAGTTATTCATGTAAAATCATTAATTTTTAGATAAATTTCCCTTTTTGGTTATTGAGTAAGAATCAAGTCATGGTTTGTGGCATTGATAGATTCTGTGCATTGTTCCTAGACTTATATGATATTACAAAGAAATAATATTATTATTTCATACCCATGGTAAAATGTTTATAAACATGAATTTTTATATAAATATTAATTCCAAAATTATTCCCTATATAATATATCTTATCCCATCTCAGAGATAAGCATATTACAAATTAACTATAGAAAGCTAAATTAAATAAACCTATTTCATAATCCTAACTACCATGAGTAATAAAAAAATACTCAATTCTAGTTATTTTAAATTGTGAATTAGTCACCACTTAATCTAAATCTAATATTCCCACCTTAATTCAACATTTTCTCAAGTGAACAAGAGAGAGATTATATAAATGCCTCAATTTTTTATTGTGTAAGTGATTTAATGAAAATACATGCATGTTGTTGATCTATTAGGAAATACTGGAGTTGGATGTTATTATTATGAACATGTTCATCAATTAAATAAACTTACACCTCAATGTGTTTAGTGAGTTCATGAAATATTAGATTGTGAACAATTTTCAAAACTCCTTCATTATCTACATGAATACTTTTTGGTTGATTCTATGGTAATCCAAATCCTTCAATTATATGTTTGAGCCAAATCACTTCACAAACAACTCATAATAATGTTAAATATTTTTTTTCTATGGAAGATATTAAAACACTAATTTTCTTTTTGATCCCCCATCATATTGGTCTAGATCCCAAAAAGAATACAAATCTTGAGGTAGATTTCTTGTCATCAATGTTCCCTACATGATCTAAATATAAATATCTTGTTAAGAATAAATTATCATTCTTATTTTACATTATACCAAAATCCATAGTTCTTATGATGTATCTTAATACCCACTTTACGTATATTTTTTAACTTTATGTGGTTGGTTTGTATCAGTTATCTATCTAGGGAGAGCCTTTGGGATTTTTCATAAACCTAGATAGATAACTGATAGCATATATGTTTGGCTTAGTATAATTCAAATAAATGAGACTTCATATCATCTATTGATATAGAGTTACATTTACCTATGGTGTTGGATCTACTTAAGACAACTGAGGTTTTGTCTCTATGTGTGTGGCAATTGGTTTTCTATCCATCATGTTAAAATTCTCGAGCATTGTCATGGCATATTTGAGTCAAGATATAAATATGCGATTTTCTCTCTACAAAAATTCTAAACGAAGATAATAATATATAAGCCCAATAACTATCATGTGGAATAATATATTTAGATCTTTCTTTGTTGACTCAATCATCTTCATTAAACTACTAGTGATGACTAGATCATTGACATATACAACCATGATAACCATCTCCCCTTGTTGTTTGAGGTAGATATTTGGATCTTATAGACTTAATTTAAATCTATATTTTAAGATATGCTCATAAATTTTGATATACCATGTCATAGGAGCCTGTTTAAGACCATACAGTGATTTGACAAGTCTACAAACTTTACCTTCTTTTCTTAGAATGACAAAACCTTCTAGTTGAGTCATGTCAACTTCTTATTGTAAGTCTCCATTAAGGAAGTCACTTTTACCAACCTCTTGATTTCCCCACCTTTCTAATCTATCTATCCGCCATTGGATATAACATCTTAATTCATGCAAATCATCCTTGATGACATAGTGGGATTCTTATTCAACTTACCTCCACTAACTCATAAATAATTGAACCAACTTCCTCAACTTATCTATGAGATGAAAATGGATCACATCAAGTTCATTATCCCATTTTCTCATCACTTTTTATAAGTTTAGCATATTTAGCATGAGTGCCAACAAGGATTTGTCTTGAGGTGGAATTGAAGTAGGAGGAGGAAAGGGATAGTAGGTGTTTTGGTAAGCTTCAAAATGCTAATTGTATTTCCAAATTATAGATTCCAAGTCCTCATATATTGTATCCCAATCAATGGAATCATCTAATTCCTAATGGTAAGGATGATAGGAATCATGTTGAGGTTGATATGGATCTAGGGTTGATAGGAATCATATTGAGGCTAATAGGAAGACACTTCTTGGTACTCTTATTGATAGCCTTCCTCATAGGCATATTCATATGAATGCTCAATGATATCATGGTCATATGCAGGGAGGTTCAGCTGACCATAGGACTATCATGACTCAAAAGAAAGGTAACAAACATGGTAGGGTTGTTAAGGTACATAGTTAAGGTCATGACAAGGCTGATAGGGATGTGTATAGTATAAATTATCATCATACCCATCCATCCCACATTCATTATTAAAATGGAAATACAATATATCATAAAATACTTTTCATAATAAATACTTAAGTCATTATAACTAGGTGATTGCATTCAGAGTCACCACTTGTTAAATGCCTCTAAAGGCTGATAAATAGAAGAACACATGAATTCTTCCACTCTTTTGGACCTTAGTCCCACTAGGCATGCCAAAATTGTTATCACTCAATTTAACACCATTTAAGAGGTATTTCAAGCCTTATATAATTTGAGTGGAACATGGGATTACCCCTATGCCTATGAGTTTCCTATAATACGTGTAAACCTTTAGATTGAAGGGATATCTCCATTGATATATCTATTGAAGCTCATCACATATAGTACTAACTTGTTTAGATGAAAAGGGAGAGAGAAAACATAATGTAAACCTATCCTAATAAGGTGATGCACTAATTTTAACATGTCCACTGCCAACCAATTATAATTACACTTCAAATAAAATCCTAATTTACACATGACACTAATCTAAATCTGCCCCTTACATTAGTATTTTTCATGGAGGTTTGTGAAGCAAACTTGATCTAGGAAGACTAAACACAAGGTCATAACATGACACTAGTGGAGAGATAAATCATAGAACTCATAAAAAAACTTTATTAGAATAGTTCAAGAGACCTGTAAAATTCTTTTAATGCTGAATATAAATGCAAACAAGGACAACATGCTGAGGAAGAAAATCTATCACTTAGAAAGATCAACTAGCCTAACATACACATTAAAAAAACTCATGAAGGTAAAACAGATTTTTATTGATTACTCAAAGTCTAAAAATGAGCATGTATTTTCCATACTCATGTGGAGGATACATTACAAAGCCAAAAGTGGCTACTTATATAGAGAAAGTGTGAGAGAGAGGAGAAGAAGGGCACATGAGACAGAAGGTAGACAAGTGTCCATGTGAGTTAAAATAGGAAGAGGATTTATTTAAATACATCAATAGGTCCAATACACCATTTTTATCTCCTTTGAATATGTTTATACCCTCCAAGTGGTGTGGGAGGTGAAATGTTTGCTTGACACCTTAACTAGCTTCTTAAAACTGCCCTTTGCCTTAGCATGTTGAAGAATGAGTGGCCTTATTTATGTTTAAATCAGTTTATTATATATATTTTATTTTATTTTGACACCTATGAACTTAACCAAATAGGTTACCTTTGACACATCATCTATTTCTCTTAAAAGGTGTCTAGAGGACTCTTCATCTCCTTAGGCCAACTTTGCACACAAATGTCAAAACATGGTTTTTTATTCTTTATATCATATAGAATTCATGAATTTTTCATAATATTTGACCTACAAAAATCCATTTTTAGGCCTCAAAATATCCCCAAAAATTCATTCTCTACCAAAAGCCTCAATTATACCTAATTCCTAGTATCCCTCAAATGATGCAAACCTCCTTATGAAAATAAAAGTATAGATTATGTTGAGAATATAAGGTCATATTATAGGAACCATTATGTATTTATAATTCCTTGTTCAATTTAATGCTCTAAGATTGACTAAAATATAATTTTTTCTAGCTTCGCTTTGCTAAACTAAGCCTTAATTAGGCCTCCCTGCCAACAAACTAAAAAATGTATATACAGGTTCCCCACATGTGAAAAACCAAAAAATAGTGTGTGATACATTTATATTACTTCCTCCTTGTTATCCATTTCCGAATTT
Source organism: Torreya grandis (assembly GCA_037957365.1). Lineage (NCBI taxonomy): Eukaryota > Viridiplantae > Streptophyta > Pinopsida > Cupressales > Taxaceae > Torreya > Torreya grandis. Next base: position 473,084 of record JARHVA010005737.1, on the reverse strand, counting down.
GAGATATAAGAACTTGTATGGACATGTAAAATAGCAAAAAATAGTCTTTTTAGGCCAATTTTGTATAGTTCCATATATTACTATACCGGCCAATGGTATGCGATGATTATCAATGGAGTATTGAACATTTTATAGGCCATTATTAATATTTTTTATTCATATGGAGGCATATAAGTTGATTTATCTCTCATTGGGTTATTATAGCTCTCTTAAGTAGCTTGAAAGTGCTTCATAGTCTTAAGGATGATTCATAAAGCCTGAGGCATGAATCCTCCAAAAAATAAAAAAAATGTAAGTTAACCAAGGTGTATAACATACCCTATGATCACAAGGTCCATGCAACTCCTCTGATCTATACCAAGCAATTCAAACTAGCCTCTTCAGCTACAACTAACATTCTATGAGGTTTGTGTGCAAACTAGGTTAGTGAGAGCCAACCTGGAGTTTGTTTAAGCTCCTATGACCTTTAATAATTTTGTGTTGTCCTATTTAACATATTCCAATGTTATTTCTCTAATATCACACAAGCTCAAGCCTAAGGTTCTTAAACTAAGTTGGCTTCCATACCCTATCTACCTATATTCCTATCTCTTTCCACTATCAAGAGGTATGTGTTCTCATGGAATGTTTGTGTATAGTTTTCAACATATTACTATGTATTTCAATGTTATCGTATACTTAAATTAACTCTAATTCATCTCTTTAGGACTGGTTACCTAGTAGGTCTAACATCACAAATAAGTTTATGTAGGGGTCTGAACAAGGTCATGGCTGTGTGTGTTTCCTGTGATGAAGTTTTGATGGACAATGTTCATCATTATCCAATCGCATTCCATTATCTTGGTATAGCTCATTCACTCTATATATGTTTAACCATCTCCAAATAAAAATAATATCTTATGAACCTAGACAAGACTGTGTGTATTTAGGTCCTTTTGAGATTGAACAAGGTATGCCAAAATTCCTTCTTCAAACTCTCTTATTGGGTCTGATGCTCTCATGGAACAATGTCCATAGTATATTACTTGCCCTGCATCAAACGTCTGACCTCCTTCTTATTTAGGTAAGTAGACTTGTATGAGGACTATGGTATATTCAATTAGGCCTTGTGATCTTTGTTTGGTCTTTTCCCTATTAGTCACTTAGCACCTCTCAAATGTCAAATGGTTTGGAAACTATGAGATCCTTTTTATACTTCAAAACATCCATACAAACCACTGTCTTAAGATTTTGAAAATCCCTTTGAGTCACCCAGATAAACTTATTGGTTTATGTATTTGCCTATGTTATATTAAGATTGTGGCTACCAACTTGGGTGATCCTAAGAGTCCTACCTTCAATATTGAAACTCTCATCATGTTATTGATAGTTTAAAACTTCAACACATTGAAGTTTTATTCTTTTAACAACATTTACATTATCTCAAGACTAATGCTTCAATGGATGGTTTTAGGTGTTAATTAGGAGAGTTCCACAATGTTTTAGGAATCCATAACCTTTTCTTACCAATACTGAATCTCTCAATAGTTTCACAATACTATTTATAATGTATTAATGCCTTGAAGACTGAAGAACTCATTAACCTCTTTGTCTAAATCAACCTCTTTCATAACTAACTGTAGGTGGGTTTTTATGGTAGTTTGACTGAGCACATGGCCTCAAGGTCTCTTAGGTCCTCAAAATAAACCTTCAAACCTCCCCATATCTTTTATTTGTATTATTTCTATCTCAAACCTCCCTATTTTCCTTAAACTCTAGACCTTGCCATCATTCACTTATTCAAGGCACACTTCCAATATTATATGTAGGTAGTTGTTTTGAGAATCTAATTATATGTTTGGAGTTGACCTTTTGAAATAGAACATGACACTTTATCATTATTTATATATCACCAATATCTCACTCTCACTTCATCCCAAGTTCAATTATCCCTTTCAATAACTTCACCAGCTTTGAATTCACTATCAACATAGTCACAGTCTAGTAGGATACATCTTAGGCTTCTTGGTTTTCATCAGCTACCATTTGGATTCAATTTATTATATACCTTCATTTGTTCATGACCTTAACATCTTGAATCCATTACCTTTTTTCATTCTTGTGAATATTTCACTAAACATGGACACCATTGAGTTTTCTTTTATATGTGGACTTATAGCCTTATGAAAGGTAAAAACTATAGCATTGTGCAAAAGCCCTTGAAAAGTGAAACATGATCACTAGGATTGAGAAATCATTTCCTTGATTATATAAAAAAATTTACCAAGAAACATGGCTCTCAAAATTCTTTAAAATGTATATTCAAACCATTCAAATCTCCTCAATTGCTAAACACACATAACATAGTCTACAATGCAAATATGTGACCATTAAAAACTAGTATAGATTGTTTGACTGGTCAAAACTATAATAAATAATTAAGAGGGTGGTAGAATACAATGGAGAAACATTTAGATGTTTTAACGACTTGAAGGACTCAAAAACATAGGAAATATGATAGTCATTTACAAACAATGCATAAGAGAGACTTTTCTTGCCAACAGACCACCCACACATGACACAATGATTAATTAATGTGTATGAGGCATATATACACATGTAATAACCTAATCCAACTAGTTTAATTCAACCATGATTTCACATTTTACACTAGATTTTATTTAGACTAAGCTCATGTAGATTTGATCCTTTAAAAAACAATCTAGCTCCTTGATGATTATTCATAAATTTAAGGGCTCAAATATAATGACCAATGCCACAAATTGGAATCCCATAGGTGTCTTAAACTTTGGCCAAAATATCAGCCCCTAATCTACTTGTACAACATATACCATCTGATTCAATTTGGCCTTCACTAGATTGTGAATGGAACAATGGAAGAGATAAGTGGTTTTTTATAACTATGGGAGTTTAAACTTCATTACAAGATTGTTTTTAACCTATATAATCTCATAGGACACTCTATAGCTCATTTCATCTACAAATGACTTCCAAAAGTCTGTACAACTTCTTTAACTCCTCAAGATGGCATTGAATTTTAGGAATCTAACTTCTCTCTGACATGATTATAGGTGTGGTAGTTGTGTAACTATTCCAATATATTTTTAAGATGTGTAGTACATATTTTTCACTTGGGTAACTTTGGCATACACTTGGGTTATCCAAAAATCACATTTTCATGAATATTTACCACCTTCAAGACTATAAGTGAACCTTAAACACTTCAAAACATCATGAAATGTTATGATAATATGTTTAAAACATAAAATGATCTTAATAAACCATTAATCACATATTAAATAACTTTAAAACTCCTTCTCTTCATGACATTCTTAGACCAAAATATGATGAAAACATGACTTTACCTTTACTTCTCCAAACTAACCTTAAACAATTCTAACAAGGTTATATGAAGATCTATAGTGACCATATAAACATGAAATGAACACATCAGAAGACCATGATAAGTTTGAATTTGGAAGGGGTGAAAAATTTTACTTAGATTCAAATTTGGTCAATAGTTCCTAGAGGCACCTAAATCAACCAAGCAATTATGTAATTTTTTTTTCAAAGATTATGACTATTAAGAGAAAGGGTGGAGTCTCAATTTTTCCTTCTATAAATCAACATGTGCATTATATGTTTTCATAGGTTATATACAATTATTATTATACAATTATTTTAAAACCATCTCCATATGATTATACATTTACATCAATTCAAACATAATAATGTTGCTTTTTATTTTCTATAATTCTTCCACAATGTCATAGCTAGGTTTGGCTTGTTCTTGATGATTTACAAGTGGAGTAAATTCCATATTCTTATTTGTATGATAAGATATGGGATCTTCTTTAGGAAAGGGAGGATTATTTCTTGAGTTCTCATTAGGTGAAACATGAGTGTTTTTAGGAGTAAAGGTGGTTAAAGGATTAGTTGATTTACTCCTAAGATAATAATTTCCTCCCCTTTATAATAATTTAAAAGTGTGGATCTCATATATATTATTTTTGGATTCATTTTCATCTTCAAATGGAAACTCATAAAACTCCTCTACTAGAGTTGTTCCTATGTTCCCTCCATATTAGTTTGGATTATCACTAACAATAGGCAATATTTCCATGTTATCCATCTCCTTTTGGATTATGTTAGAGATGGTTATAATCTCATCAAAATTGGTAACTTACATGGTAATTTTTTCCATGTAATCTACACCAAGTGTCTAAAGATATGTATGTGAAATTCATTGAATGGGAGGCAGTATTACTATTCTTATTACTATTGTCAAGAGGATTGGGCACATTCTCATTATTAAGTTGGGTGTTCCATTATCTAATAGGCCTCTATAAATTAAAATTACTACATAGGGGTATGTTGTTTGCATTTTTATTTGAATTCTAAGGTCCCTTTTAATGCATATTGATTACATCATTAGACAAGCATTGAAACATTTAATTCAAATTACCTATCTAGGGGGTTATGCCACCATTTGGTTGATTTAGAAGTTCTTGTTGTGGGTTCTCCACATGTGCATTGACATTTAGAGATGTTTGAACAATAGACTATGCTATATTAAGAGTGTTATTGTTATTAACTTGATTATTTAATAATTAGGGTGTTGTTAATGGGTTTCTACTAAATTCAACATAGTTGTCTATACTTAGTATGATAGTTATGTTATTGTAAGAAACTAGTATAAGATTATTATTATTATTATTATTATTATTATTATTATTATTACAATTATTATTATTATATGTATATCATAAATAATGGTTTTGGGGCACATAGGGATGATCACAAGGCATGTGGTTCATTGGTGTTACATTATACAATAAGTTCATACTTTTATACAAGGGTCTTAGGATGGGGTTCATTAATAGGGTGCCTTGACTGAGAGATTGATTAATCATGAGAACCTGGGTATAACCTCTTGGTTATCATAAATATGGTAAAGCACCTATGCTATATTCTTTGAGGTACCATCTAGTGTTATATGTTCATAGCATCATTTTATGATAATAATAGGGATGAAATATAATTGGGTTTCTTATAAGGAATATTGACATCAAAAGAATCTAAAGCTCTCAATCAAGTATGGATAGAAAGGCTCTCTGCTAATAAGTATATTTCAAATTCTAATATAGTTTTTAAAATTGAGTATTAAACATTCTCATGGGTTCATTTGGCTCTCTCTTACCAGATACAAAATGATGGTATAAAATAGCAAGGTTGATGGGGAACCTATAATGGTTTACAAAGTTGACTTATAAACCATCCCAAGTGGTTATAAACCCATTGGGTAATCCCATGTACTAGACATACGTAGTTTACCCTAATTAATAAGAAAAAAACATTAAATTAATATCCTCATGTTGCACTTATATTATGATAAGGGCATCCTTGAATGCATGTATATGCTCTTCTATTATTTTAGGTCCTCTAACTACCAATTTAAGAAAAAACTTGGCAAGGTTATTTGGCAAGTCATGTGCAATACCTGCAACATTCAAAGGGCACCCAATTAGCCAAGTCATGCCATAGTATTGACCATTGGTATATGTTGGGTAATCAAAAATGGGATAACTAAAGCAGTGATTGAATTTTTAGGTTAATTACTCACATATTAGATCAATTGATCTCTCCTTTTATCTTTATCAACTCTTAACTTTCTATGATTTCTAAGATCTAAAATATTTAAATTGATCCCAACAAATTTAGAACTTATATTTATCCTCTTACATTCTATCTTATACTATGATATATCTTAGTGTAAAATAAGAGGTTCCTAGAATATCCTAGATCAAGTTTTGGTTGTGATTTAGTTCATGTTCATAAGGGCCCTCATTCTGCTAGAACATGTTGGTGGTGTTTTTGACACAATAAAAATAGGTAGGTTTTTGTTAAGATTCTATAACTCCTAAAAGGGAGAATATATTATGAATAAAATGCTTCCCCAAGGTATAAATGTACTAGGTCTTGGTATGCTAAAATTCACTTAGTAGGTTGATCTATAACCATTCCATATAAGGGGACTTTTTACAAACTGAGTCTCTTATAATAGCTCTATCTTAAACATTTATAAAGAGGAAGAAGCTTTGTAGAAAAATTTTGTAGGCCCTAACCTCAAATGGAAATCATATCTCCTTAAAATAAACATGATAAATAAATAACTAATTTCCAAATAGATTTATCACACACGCACACACACACACACACAGATATATATATATATATATATATATATATATATATATATATATATATATATTTAAAGATGATAAAATAGTGACAAATAGAATTAATCAACCAATATTAACTCATCATCATAAATAAAATGGAAAAAGAGAAGGGATAACATTCATACTAATACTAAGTATGTTCTTGAAATACTAATTGAACACACCCACTGAAACCAATCCTTGGTTAAGATAAAATTAGCACGACTTCATCTGAAGGATGGTGTGAGAGTCTAGGAAACTAACTAGATAATAGGAAAAGACCATGACCACCATATACATGTGTAAGAGATGTATTTAAAATATTATAAACCTTTAAATATCAAGGTATGCATTTTTATTAATAGTATTAGGTGATTACAATCATTTAATTATAGGAAATTAATTTTATAACAATAATAACTAAAATATGAAAAGAGAGAGAATATCTTTAAATGTAGTAGAAAGCATAAGCAAGAAAATGCATGGGACCATAGTGTAGTTTTTAGTCCAAAATAATCCATCTAGATGCAACATCCATCAGTCCTAAAAAAATCCATCCCCAAGAAAGGCTTTTGAAAGATAATATATATAAGGGACCCCAACCCAAAGATTAAAAATTCAAAGATGCCCCCTAAATAATTCCATTATCTAATTTCCAAACCACCTCAGAATTGAATGTGCATACCAAGGCTAGGATCATACTAGGTGGGTCAATAACTTCTTATAATCATCAAGTGATTCCTTCAACTCTCTTTGTTGATCATGTCACAAACTAAGCATATCCACTAGCACATGTAATTTTACTCACGATATTCAACTATTCCCCATCATCTATAAATTATGGACATTACTAATCACAATTTTAATGTCATTTGTATCATGTTTTAATTATATTTTGATTGCCTTTGAATTCTCCCACTTCCTAGAATCTGCCACTCATTGCTTTCTTATTGGTTCAGAATTTCTTTATGTATCTCCTTGTTGGTGAGAAACCAATCATTATATGCATAGATTTAAAATAAATTTTAACCTCAAATTTTATGACCATGACAAACCATATGGGTGTCAAATGTGTTTCTAGGGACCCTTTGATGACTAGGCCTGCTCATTTGGCAACTAGGTCCACTTGTTTGCTCCTAGGGTTCTATTCACATCTTCATGGGTGACTATTCTTTGGATATGGTAAGAAAATATTATTCCACTTGGAATTATATTATTCAACCACTCAAATGGTTATTTTTTAAATGTACAAGATGATCTTAGAATTTAATATTTTGACACATGGATACATCCCTCTCTCCTAATAATCTGATGTGTCTTGAGAGTGTACGAACCATCCCAAGGTGAAGAATGACTTGGACAATGCCACTTGGTATCATCCCACTCACTCAATTGGAGGATTTTATTATGTGTGGAGTCACCAAGGATGTGGGTCAATAGTATCATGCCACTTGGTATCATCCCAATAATCCATAAGTTTTTATATGTTTGGGTGAATTTGAAATTATTAAGTCTCATAAAGTAGTGTAAATATACCACATGTCTCTAAAAACCCTTCTAAAGAATCAAGTGCTAAAAATATTTTTAAAATATATTAGAGCTAATGAGGGTTGTGAAAGAGTGCCATATTGCATTAAAAATACTCTGGTCACCTATGGGAAAAGATAAAAGGGCATAGTCAACAATTTTGATTTAAAACAACTAAAAATAAATGGCCTTGAAATTTGAATTAAAATGGTTAATTATTTAAAATTTAAACAATTAAGTTATTAAAATGGAAGTGAAAGGGTGAATAACCTTAACTGAAAGGGAGCCATTTTATCTGAACCTAATGCTAAATCTGAATCATATTTCACCCTTTCTTACATGATCAACTAAGTCTAAAAATTTAAACCATATGAAGACTTAGCCATTAATTCCAAAATTAAGCAAAAATAAATTATATTGATTAGGAAAATAAGCCAAAAAATCTAAAATAGTTAGATAACATTCCTAAATATAAGGTGAAATGGCCTAGAGAAGGGAGATATGATGTATTTCCATAAGGGGATTTAGACGAAGACTTAATAGGTCTAAGAAAATTTAGATATTTAAATCCATGTAGTCATAGATGGGAGGTTTGGACCAAGCATTCTCCTCTAGCCTTAAATAATTATTATTCTTGAGATGACCATAAAACTGAATCCCTCAAGTTCCACATGGCACATCCTTATTGGTCTAAAGGCCTAGGTTTTATGGCTAGGTGATACTAAAATACCTATCAATATAAGCTCAAGGGTATGCTAACATCATCAAGGTGTCATATGGAACTCCTTCATCAAGATAGTTCTATGATTTGAGTACATGGGATCATGTCATTTTCCATCTTTCCAATGAGCTGGTCCTTTGATCTCACTACTATATCAGTTTAGTCTCCTTGGCCCTAGGATCTTGGGATGTCATCACATGGAAACATATTGGGCCCTCATGACCATGGAACTATTAGTCTTTTATCAGAGTCTTTGAGGTTTCATTGTCCCAATATCCTCAAACATTTATATGTGGTGACCTCTCAAACCCTTTGGACCATATAAATATTACATGTTGATTAATCCCCTAACAATCTAGGTCACTAGGATTGTGATATGTGGCACTATCTTAGGGTCCTAGGGAAATTTTACTTAAGAACTTTCTAGATTGGTCAAGATATTTAGAATAATCTAATAGTGACTTATGTAATGGTCTTGTGGGAATTGAAATATTTGAGATAAAATAAATAAAATAATTACAAGATGGACCCAAACCAATAAAATAGGCTATAGAAAATTTATGGAGAACCTAGACCTCAATGCTCAATTTTAAAAGTCACAAAAATAGATTCAATAGTATAAGTTTACAATTGAAAATATCCAAATCTATATTTATCCATGAAGCCCATAGTAAGCACATATATTTACCAGATTTAACCACCCACATAGATGGAAAATCTAACTCCTAAGAAAACCCTCAAATATGAAAGCTCCTTTGAACTAGATGTATGAACATTCATATCAACCAAGAAAAAGAGCATCCCCATTTCTAGCTTGAAAATGGGGCATGTTGTGCAAGAAAAAATAGGGCGGAACCATGAAGTATTTTCCACTACATATTTAAAAATTTCACCATATATGTTGAGTGTTTCTAAAATCTAATGTGGCCCACTTTCAACTAAGATGAATCCAACTGTTGGAACTTGAAACTTGAACTTTGAAACTTGATAATTTTAAGGATGCCAAAGTATATACATGACCATGAATGAATATGATGCCACTTGTATGTATATTATATTTAAATTCCATTTTAATTTATATTTCTTAAAACTTTAAAACTTTTTCCACTTTTTGAAATTTTTTGTAATTTGTGATAATCTCAAAAGTGCTGAATCATATTTCCATTTTAGTATATTGTCATAAATATGAAATTTGTGCTCATGAATCTTAAATGTTCTAATAAATCCCATTGTGATGTCTCCATTTTGAGATGAGAGATGTAGCTTGTAAATCACTTATCTCAAAATAAATCATATGTGAAATATATATTACCTTGAAATAGATTACATTCATAATATCGATATAACATTGAATTTACATTTTAAATAGGTATTGGAAAAATATATCATTGAAGTATAAAATTAATGTATACATGGTATACATCATGACACTAAAGTATTAATATAATATACAAGTGATGCATGACATGAATAATGGAACCATAATAAACTAGGTATAATGCATGATATGAATCATAGCACCATCCTAATAACCAAAAATCATAGAAGTCATACAATGTCATGTAATTTGCATAATATGTCACTTATAAAGCTTAAGAAGCCACATATAAGGTACATGTAAAATTTTGCATAACACATAAGGCCAAGGGCCACATGAAAATGAATTTAAATATACAAAACCAAGGGACACATACATAATAAGAAATTAAGTCTAACTTATCGTTTAGCAAAATAAAAATGCAAATAAAAACATTTAGCAAATGAACTTAGTATAGTTCCATCATATGTATGAATGTGAATGTTAGAAAGTATCATTTCTCATGTAATACACTTTAAAAATGTGAATGATTTAGCAAGACATTTGTATGATATGTATATAAACATGGTAGATAGGTTGTGGATAAATACCACATGTTAAGGTGTTAATGGAGAATGAATAGATTCCCCCAACATAGCAAGGTTTTTTGATAATAACGGAATCCCAAAATCAAATAATAATGTGAAAGTATGTGTTGTATCACTCTCAAGTACTTGTGAGAAGCATTGTGTATTAAAATATGTAATATGTTATTTTATTAACATATAATTAACAACATTTTAAAATAATTAAGTTAAAAATGTTTATGTCTTGATTTTGAATTTTTTAAAATTATTGTGCCCTAACACACACACACACACACCCATTTTAAAAATTCAAATAAGGACCTAATATTTATTGAATATCCATTTTAAGTTATTTTAAACTTGATGTTTAGGCCATGAAATTTTAAAAATGTGAACTTGAGGGTTTGTTTAAAGTTGCATTATGTTTCAAATCTATAAGCAAATAAAAGTTGTGTTTAAGCTATACTACATGTTTTAATTTTCAACTTGGATTTTCTTTAACATAATGCTAATTTATAGATTTGATTTATGATCTAAAAACTAATGTGGGAGATGTGTTTTTATTTTGTTTGGTTCTTTGTATATGTTGTGTTTTTAATAGGGTACTTCTTACTTAGATATTTAATAAACCTTCCTAGAGCTCATTTCCCTGTTAAGCACAGGATATATTGAGAGGGGTGGTGAATAAATATATCATATATCTTATAAAATTTTACTTAATAAATTTACACTTAACCATACATTTAATATATGCAATAAAACTGAAACAATAAACACCACATGAGAGAGAGAGAGAGAGAGAGAGAGAGAGAGAGAGAGAGAGAGAGAGAGAGAGAGAGAGAGTATTTTAACATGGAAACCCAATGTGGGAAAAACCACAAAAAACAATCTCAAGTATATGAGTGAGCACCAAGTCAAACTAAAATATTTGTAAGCACTAAATTGTAGGAGAACCAATCCCTTTATTGAGAACCAACACATCAACTATTCATGAGCACCAACCCATAGGATCACCAAACCTTATTATGTACACCACACAATTATCTCTCAATGTTGCTTTCTCAACAAATGTTAGCACATTACAATATCTCTTTATTTTCTCTCCTTTGGTCTTCTAAGCTAGATATGAGCTATGCTCTCTTCCAGAGCTTACAAATGGCTTCCCAAGCCTTTATTTATAGCTTAAGAAATGAACTTTGGCATTCACCCTTTGTGACCATTCAATCTTCATGGAAAATGGTGCCAAACTTGCATGACCCTTTGAATTATTTCATTTGAAAAGTCACATGGTGACCCTTCATAAGAAAATGAATCCTTTCTCTTTTTGTCTTTATTTTGGTGACTTTTTTTATTCATCAAAGTGTCCTTTCATGAGAAATAGTTTCCTTCATCTTTTTTCTTCACTTGGTGAATCTTGGAATTCCTCAAGATCACTCTTCATGAGAAAATACATCTCATTCTTATTTTATCTTTACCCTATGACTATTTGACTTCTACATGGGCCCTATTTTGAATTTATGTAACCAAAAATATATTCATTAATATTAAATAAATATTAACACACATTAGCCAAGATATGAACATTAAATCAACCATTAAATGTTATGGGGCCTTTATCACCAATAATGCTAGACCTTTGACATTAATGATAATATTTCCAATAATCTCCCCCTTTTTCATTAATGTCAACCTAAAAATAAAACTACCACATCTTGAAACCTATATTGTACATGCCAACCTGCATATATATCCAAACCAAAAATCATATAGTAACTCCCCTTTATTGTATCATCTTGTACTTGTTACTTATACCATTTTATGCACTTCTCCCCCTTCGACATCAATGTTAAATGGCCTATCTTGGAGATAACACTTATATCCCCCTCAACTAATGTTAACTTCAATGTCAAAAAGTAATATAAATTACTCCCAACTCCTCTCATAGATCCTTGAATGTATCCTTTAGTTGTGGTTTTGTGAAGATATCTGATAACACATATAAATTGTTGCCTATCCTTTGAGCATCTATAATCAACTCATCTAATATTTTTCTTCTAATCTCACAACCTTCTTCATGAAACTTTAATGTGTATCCCTAATCACATATTTGACTTACACTTAATAGATTATGCTAAATACCTTTTACATATAGAACATTCTTAGTCTTGGTTCTACCATTATCCAAACTTGATGTACCTTTTTTGGCTATCTTGACAGTGGTATTGTCTCCAAGTTTCATTATACCACCATTGATATTCTTTAGATTTGTGAAATTTATTATCTCCTATCATGTGTCTTAAACATTTGCTATCAATGAACCATCGTTATTCTTCATTTATTTCATGCAAAGCTATCTGAACTAACATAGAATCTTTAGGTTGTTTCATTTTCCATGAATTTGTCTGACCTTTCTTCTTGATGAATGGAGCCTTAAAACTATAATACTTATTTATTGAATAAAACACTCTTCTACAATGTTGATCTATATGTCCAAAATTATTTCACTTGTAACATATTATGGCCTCTTCATCAAAGCCTGATAAAGGAGAAAAAGAGTTGTGGCTTCTACTTGACTCTGCATGAGTTTCCTTCTCCTTGTTTCTAAAATTATTATCTCTTTTCTGAAATTATATTTTCTTATGATCATATCCATTATAGTAAAAAAATAACCATGAAAATATAAATTTTTATTTATTTATGTGTCTTTGTCTTGATTGTCTTTTGTAAATCTATTCCTTCCAGCCTTATGTATTCTTCACTTCTTCCCTTTGCATTTCCTCTTTTATAAAATCTTTAGCATAGCTCTTTTTATTTTCAAATCTAATACCTATCTCATCTGATATTGAATTTTGAATTTTAAATATATTATTCAACATGTTAGTGGTATCCTCAAATTTTGAATCACTGATTGCTTTATCATTGATTATTTTCTCAATATCTTCTTTTAAAGAGGCAATTTCAATAACATACATTTCATATGCTTCACTTATTTTTTTCAACTATGTTGTTAGATCCTTTTCATTCTTTTTGGCTTCTTCAAATTGTGCTTGTAGATAGTCAATTATTTCCTTTGACTCCTTTTCATTTTTCTCAATTTGGTGCTTCAATCTTTGATTCTTCTTCTCAACAACTTCTAATTCTTCTAAGGTGCAAATGAGTTCTCCTTCTAGATTCAACTCAGCTTCATCCTTGCTTTCATCATAATTTTATTCTTCTCTTGATCTCTAACTTGAATATGCAGCCTCTAGTTGATTCTTAAGATCCTAAATAGACATCTTATCTTCTTTTTCTTCTAAAACCAGCTTAGACTCCAAGATACATACTTGATCCTTAAGAGCCTTGACCATAGATTTCAGCTCTTGATTCTCCTTCCTTAGTTGCTTGGCCATCTTGTTCATTCCTCAATCTACCTTCAAGCTATTAAACTCTTTCTAAAGGAACCTACTCTGATACCAATTGTTAAGCATGAGATATACTAAGGGGGGGTGGGGGGGGTGAATCAGTAATCATATATCTTATAAGCTTTTACTTAATCATACATTCAATATATGCACTAAAACTAAAATAATAAACACCACATACGATAGAGAGAGACAATATATTTTAACATAGAAACCCAACATGGGAAAAACCATAGAGAACAATCTCAAGTATATGAATGAGCATGAAATCAAAATATAATATTCACATGCACCAACTTATAGGAGCACTAAACCCTTTGTTGATCACCAACCCATAGGAGCACCAACCCCTTTTTTGAGCACCAACACAACAAATATTCATGATAACCAACCCATAGGAGCACCAACCCCTATTATGTATACCACACAACTATCTCTTAATATTACTTTTTCAACAAATGATAACACATTGCAATATCTCTTTTTTTCTCTCATTTTCTCTTTTAAGATAGATATGACAATTACAAACCATGGTCTCTTCCACATATTACAAATGGATTCCCAAGCCTTTATTTATAGCTTACCAAATGACCTTTGGAATTCATCTTTTGTGACCCTTCAATCCTCTTAGAAAATGGTGCCAAACTTGTATGACCCTTTGAATTCTTTCATTTGAAAAGTCAAATGGTGACAATTAGAAAATGCATCATTTCCCCTTTTATCTTTATCTTGGTGAATTTTTGTATTCCTCAAAGTGTCCCTTCATGATAAATTTCACCCTTCCTCTTTTTTCTTCACTTGGTGACTCTTAGAATTCCTCAAGATGACTCTTCATGGGAAAATTAATCCCATTCCTCTTTTGTCTTTTCCCCATGACTATTTGACTTCTCCATGGGCCCTTTTTTGACTTTATGTAACCAAAAATGTATTTTTTAATATTATATTAAATATTAACACATATTAGCCAAGATATGAACATTAAAAACACCTTTAAATGCTATGGGGCCTTTGTCACCAATAATGTTAGACCTTTGACATTAATGACAATATTTCCAACCATCTCCTTATTTGTCATTAATGGCAACCTCAAACTAAAGTTGTCACATCCTAAAACCTATATGACACATGCCAACCTACATATATAGCCAAAATGAAAAACATACAGTAACTCCCCCTTACTGTATCATCATGTACCTATTCCTTGTACGTATTTATACACTTCTCCCCCTTTGAAATCAATGGAAAATGGCCTATCCTAGAGCTAACACTTAGTTACACCTCAATTAATGATAAATTAAATGTCAACAAGTAATATAAATTACTTATAACTCATCTTGCATATCCATGAATGCGTTCTTTGGTCATGCCTTTTTGAAGATATTCGATAACAAATAAATTGTTGTCTGTCCTCTAAGCATATATAATCAACTCATCTAAATTTTTTCTTCTAATATCACAAACTTACCTAAACCTTTAATGTGTATCCTTGATCACATATTTGACTTACACTTAATATATTATGTTAAATACCTTTTACATATAGAACATTCATAGTCTTGGTTCTACCATTATCCAGACTTGATGTACCTTTTTCAGCTATCCTAGTAGTGGTATTATCTCCAAGTTTCACTATGCTACCATTGATCTTCTTTAGATTTATGAGCTTTATATTGTCTCCTATCATGTGTCTCAAACATCCAATGTCAATGAACCATGTTTTTTCTTCATTTATTACATGCAAAGTTGTCTAAACTAACATAGAATCTTTAGGTTATTTCTTTTGCCATGAATTTATCTAACCTTTCTTCTTGATGTATGGAGCCTTGAAACTCTGATCCTTCTTGATTGACTCAAACATGCTTATAAAATGTCAGTTTATGTGCCAAAAATTATTTCACTTATAACATATTATGGCCTCTTCATCAAACCTTAACAGAGGAGAAAAAGAGTTGTGGCTTCTACTTTACATGAGTTTCCTTCTCCTTGTTTCTAAAATTGTTAGCTATTTTTTGACATTTTATTTTCTTATGACCATATCCATTAATAGAACTTATTTTTCTTTATGTATCTTTGTCTCAATTTTATTTTGTAGCTATATTCCTTCCAGCCTTCTGTATTCTTCACTTCTTCCATTTTTGTTTCCTCTTTTGTAAGAGCTTCAACATAACTCTTTTTATTTTCAAATCTGATACCTATCTTATCCGATATTGAATTTTGACTTTCCAATATCTTATTCAACATGCTAGTGCTATCCTAAAATTTTGAATCATTGACTATTTTATCATTGATTTTTTACTCAATATCTTCTTTTAAAGAGGAAATTTCAATAACATACCTTTCATATCCTTCACTTACTTTATGAAAGTATGTTGTTAGATATTTTTCATTCTTTTTGGCTTCTTCAAAGTGTGCTTATAGATCTTGAATTATTTCCTTTGCCTCCATTTCATTTTTCTTGATCTGGTGGTTCAATCTTCAATTCTTCTTCTCAATAACTTTTAATTCTTCTAAGGCACAAATGAGTTCATCTAGATTCACCTCGGCTTCATCCTTGCTTTCATCATGTTTTTCTTTTTCTCTTGATCTCAAAATTGAATATGGAGCCTCTAGTATATTCTTAAGATCTTGGATAGATATATTATCTTATTTTTCTTCTAAAACCAACTTAGACTCCAAGATATATACCTAATCCTTAATATCCTTGACCATAGAATTCAACTCTTGATTATCCTTCCTTAGCTACTTGGCCATCTTGTATTTTCCTTAATCTACCTTCATGTTGTTAAAATCTTTCTAACTAAACCTACTCTGATACCAATTGTTAAGCATGAAATATACTGAAAGGGGGGATGAATCAGTAAATCATATATCTTATAAAATTTTACTTAATCAATTTCCACTTAACTAGACATTCAATATATGTAATAAAACTGAAACAATAAACACCACATGAGAGAGAGAGAGAGTAGATTTTAACATGGAAACTTAATGTGGCAAAATCCATAGATAGTAATCTCAAGTATATGAATGAGCATTAACTCAAACTACACTATTCACAAGCACCAACTTGTAGGATCACCAACCCCTTTTCTAAGCACCAACACAACAACTATTCATGAGCACCAACCCATAAGAGCACCAACCCCTTTGATGAGCACCAAAATAAAAACAATTTGTGAGCACAAACCCACAAGAGCACCAATCCCTATTGTGTATACCATACAAATATCTCTCAATATTGCTTTCTCAATAAATGATAACACATTACATTATCTCTTTATTTTCTCTCCTTTGCTCTTCTAAGCTAGATATGAAAATTACAAACCATGCTCTCTTTCACATCTTACAAATGGCTTCCTATGCCTTTATTTATAGCTTACCAAATGACCTTTGGCATTCATGCTTTGTAACCCTTCAATCCTCATGGAAAATGGCACCAAACTTGCATGACCCTTCAAATTCTTTAATTTGAAAAGTCACGTGCTGACCCTTCATAATCAAATGCAACCTTTCCCCTTTTGTCTTTATCTATGTGACTTTTTGTATTCCTTAAAGTGTCCCTTCATGATAAATTGTACCCTTCCTATTTTGTCTTCACTTGGTGACTCTTAAAATTTCTCAAGATGACTCTTCATGCGAAAATGCATCCCATTCCTCTTTTGTCTTTACCTTGTGACTCTTTGACTTCTCCACAGGCCCTCTTTTGACTTAATGCAACCAAAAATATATCCATTAATATTAACACACATTATCAAAGATATGAACATTAAAAACACCATTAAATTCTATGGGGCCTTTATCACCTATAATGCTAGACCTTTGACATCAATGATAATATTTCCAACATTACCTTTGTGATGAAACATTATTCCACTCACCTAGAGCCCATGTTAAAAGTATAAGTCATCCCATTAACTTCATAATTATGTTAAATGGACCTTTATATGAATAATTGTGGGTGAGCATAGTAGTGAGAGACATCTACATGTCATCATCCTACTAACCTAGTGATAATATCAGTGTGGAATTTTGTATGGAAAATTCTAGGTGAGTAGAGTTGTTCACATGTCATAATCCCACTAACTTGGTGATGATTTCAATATGGAATTTTATATGAACAATCTCAAGATAGTATATTAGTGAGAGATATACATGTATCATCATCTTGCTAACCTAGTGAGGACATCAAAAAGTTCTTTTATCAAACAATTCCAGGAAAACAAAGAAATGAGATCCATCCACATGTCACCATTCCACTAACCTATAGATGAAGGAAAAAAATACAAAAGGTTATAACTTAGTTATAAGTGGAATAAAAACATGCATACATGCGTCCTCCAGATCTACATAATAAAATAATGAGTACACCAAAGTAGTAGAAAAGAGACATTTATCATATATGAGTAATAATAAAAACATGCATACATGTGTCCTCTAGATCCACATAATAAAATAATGAGTACACCAAAGGAGTAGAAAAGAGACATTTATCTTACTAATATGATTATTCATCTGGGAGAATGAAAAATAAGTTATATGGCACTAAAATTCATGGAAGTTGGTATTATTAAATTAAAATACAAGTAATAAATATGGAAAAGATTTAATGTCATAATTATAATTACTTAATACAACTAAAGTAATATAATCTGAATTTAGATTTCCAGTCTAATCACATTGCTTTCAAAAAATTGATATCAATCTACTAATTTTGAGCTCTCTTACAACTAATAAGTTTCATTTATTTTACAAATCAAAGCATTTGTAGACATATATTCAATGGAATTATCATCTTGCATCTCATTTATCTTTGCATTACTTAATTTTAGGATCAATTGAATACACTAAGACAACATTTGATTCAAAAACTTTAAACCATGAGTTCACACATTTTTTCACAATTTGGGATGTGGTCAACGCAGTCAAACTATATAGGGTTGAGGATAATATTTACATTTTCACACATAGATACAAAGATGACTTACTGGCCATCAAAATAATGTCTTTAGAACACAATAACCAAACTAGAGGTAATGCCATGCATTGACCTATTATTTAATTTATTTGTGAATGTAAAGATTACTCAAAAGATATTGTACTTTAGGGTTAAAGAACACTAGTTGTATATATCCATAGAAATGCATTTGAAAGGTATTACTAACTACCTATACTATAAATAGCATACGTGTAGGACATGGTTAATTCATGGCTCCATTCCAACAACATCAACAACAATTTTAGTAATGGGATGGCAACCCAAGAAAATTTATATTTCAAGGCCGTACCTCTACTATTCCCATTATTTCCTTTAGATCAAAGGTGATAATATATATGGTCCTATTAAATATAATATATGGTTTTTCAACCATTACTTATGTAAATGAGATATGGATCCCTTTATTGAACATAATTTTGACTTCTAACAAGATTATAACCTTAGGAGAGATTATTATCTCCAAATTTAATTTTACAATCACAAATATAAGAAGTTTACAAGATGGTAACTTTTACATGATGTTCTATGTGGTAGATGTGACTAAAACTATGCATTAATCCTATGAGAAACCCTAGAAACCATCTGAACATGATATTTGATGTGTTTAATATTCTCCATGCACAAATTTTTTGAAGGAACATGAGAAGGTTAACTAAGACCTTATAATCCATGGTATATCAAGTAATCTTTGGGAAAAACATTCCTTGGCTCCTTGACCATGTAAATAAAACCATTCAAAATATGGGTAATTACTAGTTGTACAATGATTGCACTATATTTAGGATTAAATGTGTTAGGGCACAACCTTTTTATCTATGAAGAGTTATAATTGATAAAGTAGCTAAGTAGGAAATTTCTACTCAATTATCTGAGAATATTGGCATTGAATTAAGGAGAGCCATGAAATTATTTATACATCTAACCACTCTCACTATTAGTAAAATGTAGTACAAAAGGTGGGGACACCTCTAATCTATTAGAAGGGTTATGACACACTATGGGTTTAAATGGGAACCCTTAAAAGACTATGGCCATAATAAAAATGTCAAAACACATAAAAAAATATGAAAGGAAAGTGAGAATCAACTATGCACATTAATCCTATAATCATTACATTATGTTCATGACTATAGAAGATGATATTGAAGTAAAAATGAGAATGCATAGAATATTTTACAATTAATTTTGGATTCGTATCATTTGTGGTTTATCTCATTGTTAGATTTGGTTTATTTTTTAGGTGGGTACTTTTTATCTAGTGTCTTTGAATGTGGGAGTCTATATAATCACTTCTTGTTCTATGGTTCCTCTTTTATTCTCTTCCCTTTTATTTTTGGTTGTGTTGTTGGGTTTTTTCTTTCTTTTTAGGGAGACCTGGGACTCTTGATGTGCTTAAGAATAGATCGTAGACTATTTAATGGTGGGTTTATCTTAATATAAACAATAAAAATGCATAGGGTAAACATGTTAATGATTATGGAAAAAAGGATCTAGTATGATTCCATAATTAGTAAAGAAGATGCCAAGAGGTTTGACAAGGAAAATGGGTTTGTACCCCTGTTCATGGCTCCCCTCAAGAAAAAGTAGAAACACAAGATCAAGTTAGCCCATCCATGGAATCTTATATTGAATAAAAATATAGAAGCCCTCAAATTTCCCATATTTACATAGTTTATGATGATTCTCCCTAACACATACCTCATATGTAGGAGATTACAAGTAAAAGTGGAGTAACTTGTATATTTTATGTGTTATTTCTACTTTCATTGATAATAACATAACAAATATTCTTACCTTTTGGTATAAAATTCATACTTCCTCTCCTCATTTGTATCCACCAATAGTTATACCTCAATCCCTTGGGTATCCATATACATCACCACTTGACATCAGAATGGTTCTTTCACCTACCATTCCTCCTTCTACCGGGATATCCTCTATTGTTACAAAACCAATGCTTGCATATGAAAGGAAACCTAATACTCTTGTTATTTCACCTTATTAGGAGGATGTATAAGGATAATAATCATATGTTCCCAAGGAAAGGGAAGAATGAATAAAAGGTAAAATAAGGTCATACACACTTTAGGTCTATGATAGTGAAGAATAGGAAAGAAGGATTGAAAATGAATAATAATGGGTCTCTAAGATTGACACATAAGAAATAAAATCATTTGGTGAGACTAAGTAAATATCTAAAGGAGATGTATACATGAATGAGGAAATCACTCATTTAGGAGGAACATAACTATTAGAAGAAATTTAAGAAGTCAACTAGGGATGTGGTATCTTGGTGGCTACTAAATTATTATTAGATAGATAATGATATGCAAAAAGAGAAGAAGCATCAAAACTATAGATTACAACATAGGGTCCATCTCTAACTACACCTCCAAGTTCTCCATCTTAGGCTATTACAATAATAAATGTAGTAATTGATGCCCTATTTATCTCTCCCTAGACTATAAGTCCTCTAAGTCCTCATTACTTAACAAATCCATCAATTGATGTAGTTATAATTATTTTATTATATTATTTATATTCTTTTAATTATTTTATTCAAATAAACCAACCTTAGGTAATTGCAATGCCATTTTTTATTAACAAATCCTATCTTACTACTATCATGCCTACCACTACTACTATGACTACTAGTGTTGCATATACCTCTATCACTATTTACTTGAATAATTTATTGATCACCCTAGTGACCTATTCATTCTTTATTAGAAATAGTCCTCATATACCTAAGATAAGAAAAAGGGTACATTTTGAAAACTTAGTGGCCACCTTTGTTTTTGATACACTATTTGCATACACATAATATTTTCACACTTTTATCGATTATTGATGCTTTACATCTTGTAGGAACCCATAATGAATCAATATCTCTAAGTGCATGCCTTAAGGGGTGAAACAAGAAAGGGGTGGGTAGATCTTTGGTGATTTGCAAGATTGTTGCCCCTTATTACCATATTATTCACTATCCATTAATCTACTAGAACCTTTCCCTAAGCTATCTCTCATTCCTTACACATTCCTCTAGTATTATCATATTTATATCATTATTTCCCTTACTTAATACCCATTTTACCTATTTAATAATTTAGGTCAACCTAGCATAGTCTAGGTCACTTTAGCTTGTTAGGCCTAGTTTCCATCTGGTTGACCTAGCACAAACTTTAGGCATTAGCCTGGTAATGTGCTAGGTTGACTTAGTCAACCTAGCATAGTCAAATGTTTGAGTTATTTTTAGGTTAGATAATCCTATTTATACAAGTTAATTTTATTCATTTCCATATGAATGCAATCAAGAGTTATTATTCACTCATGCTTCTTCATAATCTACTCTTCCACCATTCTAATTGAGGAGTCTTAGCTTAGGTTTCTTATTTGGAAAATCTTAGTCTTATGGATAGGTCTTGGATGCTTTGGTCTAAAAAAGTGATCCTTACAAACCAAAATAACCCCTTTGAAATCCCCATTGGCTAAGGGAGAGATTGAATCATGATGGGTTCACATTTAAGTGAGTATATTCTAACTTTGCTCTCCTCTTTATTAGTAGATAGAAGTATCATAAGTGCTAGCTTGAATAATATTACTCCTCATATTCCATGTATTAGGGTGTTATTCATACTTAATTTATTTGAATTTCCATATACATTTATTTAATTTATTTACATCTAACCCCTTACTTTGTGCCACAAGATCTGGTAAACACTAGATTAGTTTAATATTATTTTTATTACATTAGTTTACTTTATTGTATATTATCATAAGTGAATATAGAAACCATAGGACTCTTTTAGGGTTATTGTGTGATTGTGTTAAACTATAGGATTTATAACCCTACCTAGCATGATGTGTTGTGATAGATGATACAAGTGAACCCCTAATCAGGTCTATTAAATCCTCCTATTGGTCATGCTCCCACTTAACAAGTGTATGCCCCAATCAGAAGTGTAGCTGTGATCTATCATATCTGATACAAGATTAATTCATCCACATCATGAAATTATGATTGTATAAATTCTAGTGAACTCAATGTGAATCAAACCATTATAGGGTTTATTTCACTTATTTTATTCTTTTTGTCATCTTTTCTATCATATGTTTTGATTTGCTGGCTCGATTCTATTGATCCAACTATATTTCTATGTGTAGGAATAGGGAATTGGATCAACTTGTTTGACCCAATATATGTTTTTATCACTTTGTAGACTTTTTTTTTAGCCTACAAGGTTTATTGAGTCAACCTAACATATTTATATCCACTTTGTAGTAGGTTCTTATTCAATATTCACAGTGTAGGTTATAGATTCTAGACTTCTAGATTTGTAGTCCAATCAACTAGGTCAACTATCTCAACTTAACACACTTATAGACATCTAGTTTAGTCTACTAGGTTAACCAATTTGACTTATCACACTTTTTTATATTTTATAGTAGGTTCCTATCCTACTTGGTTGACCAACTCAACCTAGCTCTGTAGATTGGACTAGTTCTCTCCATGGTTGAAGGTCAGTTATCTATTCTATTTTAATCTCCAAAACACAAAGCTTAGTTCTTATTTTCTCTATTTCACTCTACTCCATGATTTTATTTAAAAATTTTAATCTCTTTATATGTACCAATTGGATTGGCTAGCATCAATTTAATTGACTATGTATTTCATTTTTGTATATACTTTTCTAAAATAGCTACATGCATACCTTATTTCATTTCTCATCTTATTAGCAATATTTTCCCTTTACATATATATTTTACTACAAGATTTGGTGAACACTAGATTAGTTTAATATTATTTTTATTACATTAGTTTACTTTATTGTATATTATCATAAGTGAATATAGAAACCATACGACTCTTTTAGGGTTATTGTGTGATTGTGTTAAACTATAGGATTTATAACCCTACCTAGCATGATGTGTTGTCATAGATGATACAAGTTAACCCCTAATCAGGTCTATTAAATCCTCATATTTGTCATGCTCCCACTTAACAAGTGTATGCCCCAATCAAAAGTGTAGGTGTGATCTTCATATCTGATACAAGATTAATTCATCCACATCATGAAATTATGATTGTATACATTCTAGTGAACTCAATGTGAATCAAACCATTATAGGGTTTATTTCACTTATTTTATTCTTTTTGTCATCTTTTCTATCATATGTTTTGATTTGCTGGCTCGATTCTATTGATCCAACTATATTTCTATGTGTAGGAATAGGGAACTGGATCAACTTGTTTGACCCAATATATGTTTTTATCACTTTGTAGACTTTTTGTTTATCCTAAAAGGTTTATTGAGTCAACCTAACATATTTATATCCACTTTGTAGTAGGTTCTTATTCAATATTCACAGTGTAGGTTATAGATTCTAGACTTTTATATTTGTAGTCCAATCAACTAGGTCAACTATCTCAACTTAACACACTTATAGACATCTAGTTTAGTCTACTAGGTTAACCAAGTTGACTTATCACACTTTTTTATATTTTATAGTAGGTTCCTATCCTACTTGGTCGACCAACTCAACCTAGCTCTGCAGATTGGACTAGTTCTCTCCAAGGTTGAAGGTCAATTATCTATTTTATTTTAATCTCCAAAACACAAAGCTTAGTTCTTATTTTCTCTATTTCACTCTACTTCGTTATTTTATTTAAAAATTTTAATCTCTTTATATGTACCAATTGGATTGGCTAGCATCAATTTAATTGACTATGTATTTCATTTTTGTATATACTTTTCTAAAATAGCTACATGCATACCTTATTTCATTTCTCATCTTATTAGCAATATTTTCCCTTTACATATATATTTTACTACAAGATTTGGTGAACACTAGATTATTTTAATATTATTTTTATTACATTAGTTTACTTTATTGTATATTATCATAAGTGAATATAGAAACCATAAGACTCTTTTAGTTTTATTGTGTGATTGTGTTAAACTATAGGATTTATAACCCTACCTAGCATGATGTGTTGTGATAGATGATACAAGTGAACCCCTAATCAGGTCTATTAAATCCTCATATTGGTCATGCTCCCACTTAACAAGTGTATGCCCCAATTAGAAGTGTAGGTGTGATCTATCATATCTGATACAAGATTAATTCATCCACATCATGAAATTATGATTGTATACATTCTAGTGAACTCAATGTGAATCAAACCATTATAGGGTTTATTTCACTTATTTTATTCTTTTTGTCATCTTTTCTATCATATGTTTTGATTTGCTGGCTCGATTCTATTGATCCAACTATATTTCTATGTGTAGGAATAGGGAATTGGATCAACTTGTTTGACCCAATATATGTTTTTATCACTTTGTAGACTTTTTGTTTAGCCTACAAGGTTTATTGGGTCAACCTAACATATTTATATCCACTTTGTAGTAGGTTCTTATTCAATATTCACAGTGTAGGTTATAGATTCTAGACTTCTAGATTTGTAGTCCAAACAACTAGGTCAACTATCTCAACTTAACACACTTATAGACATCTAGTTTAGTCTACTAGGTTAACCAATTTGACTTATCACACTTTTTTATATTTTATAGTAGGTTCCTATCCTACTTGGTTGACCAACTCAACCTAGCTTTGCAGATTGGACTAGTTCTCTCCATGGTTGAAGGTCAGTTATCTATTCTATTTTAATCTCCAAAACACAAAGCTTAGTTCTTATTTTCTCTATTTCACTCTACTCCGTGATTTTATTTAAAAATTTTAATCTCTTTATATGTACTAATTGGATTGGCTAGCATCAATTTAATTGACTATGTATTTCATTTTTGTATATACTTTTCTAAAATAGCTACATGCATACCTTATTTCTTTTCTCATCTTATTAGCAATATTTTCCCTTTACATATATATTTTACTACATCAACCAACTCAACTTTTCATTATCCCAAATTATTTTTTCTAAATCTATTCACTACAATAGGTCAACTTGATTGACCTAGCATAATTTCTAAGTCAAAATTTTCCACTAAGTTGACCTAGTCAACCTAGCTTAATTTTTTTCTTCTCCTCCTTTTTAGCTTGGTTCTTAATCCTTTTTGATCTACATCCTATTCATTTCTCTTTGATAAAAATGAGGCTCCCTATTATAATATTTTTGGATAGTCTTAATCCATTTAGATCTTATATGGGGTATGCATTTATGTCTTTCTTTACCTCCCAAGAGCACCATCAATCTTGGGGCACCTCTTCTCCTCCATCTACAAACTACAACATGATTCAAACAATACCTCAATATGAGGTTGATGGGTCCAATCCTTTCTTCACCTACCAAGAATCTTCTAAAAAACTTCAAACTAATGTGGGAGTTATTGACTCAAATTTATTTAATAATCCCACTAATGACTCTTCTTCTAATATTTCTTCCAACACCAAACCTCCACCTGATACAACTTGGTTATTAGCCCAAGTGATTAAACAAATCAACGTTATGAAAAAATATAAAACCAATCAAATGATGCAACTTTAAAAACATTTGATTAATGTGGCTAATCAACCTCTAATCATGAATCCTCAAGCTAATCCTAATTACATTCCTCCACCTCTTAGAGATGCCTCAGGTAACTTTATTCCTCAAACAATAACGAGTAAAAAAACACTTCAAACTATCCAAATTGAGCCTTTATATCCCTTAATTATATATATTAACATTGGTAACATATCACCAACTATTAAATATGATGGGACTTAAGACCCTACCTCATTTCTTAAAGCCTTTGGTAATATCTACAAAGAGTGGATCTAGACTAATACATTTTTGACTACTAAACTATTAATCAAAACCTTCACTGATGATGTATTTGAATGGTATAATCAATTACCTCAACATTCTATTTGGAAACTTAAAGATTTGGTCAATCCTTTAGTTAAAGAGTTTCAACATAATCATCTTCCTAAAAATTGATATAGGCATTTTTTAAATGCTAAACAATATCCTAACAAATCGGATCATAATTTTATTAAAAGGTGGAAATACTTAGCTCATAATTTTATTAAAAGGTGGAAATTCTTAGCTCATAAATTTGATCATAATATGTCTAATGATAACCTATTCAAACTCTATATCATAGCTTTAACCCCTACTCTTGAATATAAGGTTTGAACCTTTTCTCCTCAAACTCTTAATGAAGCTCTTGACCAAGCTAAATGACAAGATTTTATTATGAAGTGATTAGAACCTAATTCTATAATCTTTAAAGGATATTTCCAAACATCCAGTTCTATCATTAGTAACACTTCTCAAACCAAACCTATTATTTCATAAAATTATGTTCCTTCATTCTCTCACATGCCTCTTTCGGTTCATCAAATAAGACAATTTTTACCTCTTTTTAAACCTTTTAGATATCCTAATGCTCCTCATAAATGGTATGATCCCAATCTCTTTTATTGGTTTCATGGTGATGTTGGGCATTCTCATGAGTCTTGTCGAGGGTTTGCTAAATGTGTTATTTCATACATTATTGGTGATTCATTTGACCATGAAACCATGACTAAGCACCATCATCAAAAATACACTAATGCTTTTCAAAAATGATAACCCTCTAAAGCCTCTACATCTAATAATATCAAAAATATTCTTCCCATAACCAATCAAATTCTAAGGATGTTTGTGCAATTGATGTTGATTATGATCAATACCTTAATAACTATGTCAATATGGTTAAGGTTAATTATCATAGGAAGCTAACACACAAAGATCCCGTAACCAAGCCTAAGAAACCTTATTTGGAATAATAATTGCTTAAAGATACTACCACTATCAATATTGATTCAGATGCACCTAAAGAAAAACTTCCTCCTTCTGATCCTCCAACCACATCTATTTATCTAAATTCTAATTTGCCTTATTCTAAACCTCTTGGCTCTTCTTCTAAATCTCATTGTAATTTCCTAGAATAACTTAACTCTATGCCATGTAAAATTACTCTCATGGATTTGGTTTGCACTTTAACTTATCCTCATAAATTCCTTATGTAACAACTCTAAGAGATTAAAGACCCATGTTTCTTAGATGAAGAACCACCTTCTATTGATTCTCAACCAATAAACATTAATACCATTGAATTTATGTGTCCTTCTCAACCTTACATTGAATTCCTTGAAGAGGACATGATTAATGATGAAATCCTCTTTTGTGTCGATGATCCACCTCTTTTCATCAAGATAGCCATTAATACCACCCTTATTCAAAAATTTCTAATTGATGAACGTTTTGGTATTAATGTGACTTCTTTATGGCTTTTACAAGAACTTGGTTATAATAAAAGTCATCTTAAACAAACCTATCTTAATTTTCATGGTTTTTATAAGACTAATCAAAATCCACTTGGTTGTATATGACTTCCCTTAATCATTGGTCCTAAGACCATGAAAACCAAAATCATGGTTCTCAATCTTCCTTTATCCTATACTATACTCCTCAATCAACCATGGACTCATTGAATGAGGGCCATTACTTCTTCTAGTAGTCAATTCATTAAATTTATACACAATGGAAAATTTAATAAGCATGAATCCAATCACAACCCATGGAGTATCCAATTATCGAATCCTAAATCACAATACCATGTTCCCACAATTCTTAAGATTAAGAAGTTCCTTTGCCTGAGTTCATCAATATGAATGTTGATTTACAATTTACTCTTGTAGATTCTAATGATGATGAACCCAATTAATTACAACACACTTGTAATACTAAGAAATTGCCTCTGTATATTTTATAATGGCTTCCACATTCCATCATACTCAAATATCATACCATTCCTCTCATGGATGAGATTACCAATTTTCCCCCTCTGTGCAATGCTCAAGATCCATATTTACCTAAATATTATTTTTCTTAAAATAAAATTTGAGTAGCTAAGCTATTTCAAGATTCTCTCATCATGACTCCTTGAAAATTAAGCAATCTTTGGATTTCAAAGTCTGCAGATCCTCCTAAATCCCAAGCATGCACAATTTCTCCCACATATGATGACAACTATATCATGGCCCAAGGTCAATCTAGAGACTTGGATGTCTTACATTATCAAAAGACCTTATTTCAAACTCATGCTTCTAACTAGGATGTGCATACCATTTATGTAGGTCATAACTTAGAACATGAGGGTTATGTGCCTCCTATCAATCGTCCTCTTATTGATTATCCTTGAGTGGTAGAGAAAATCATTCCTTCTAAACCTCTAAAAGTGATTTCATATTTTCTACTTCCTTTGGATTCTCTAATTAAATCTAATTCTTATCCCATTAGCTCTCCATCAACCTCTTCTACTCCATCTATTTCTTCTACTCTTAAAATCACACTTGATCTCAAGGCAACTAATGTCTATTTAATACATTCTAAATATGATCAACATGGAAATAAAATTTTAGATCTAGAAATAGATGTGTAATATTTTGGTCCTCTTCCTACCTTGCCTAGTGATGAAGCTATTTTGGATTTTTTTTTATACTCAAGAAACACAACTCCTATAAAAACATCATAAACATGGAAATTTTAAAAAATAAAACTCCTCGTTTCAATAAATTTGTCATTAGAATTGATCCTAAATCTAATTGAATTTCATCTTTACCCAATGCATCATACCACTTTCAAGATTGTTATGCCATGATTATTAAAGAAACAACTCGTATCAACTATGGTACTCCATCTTATCCTCAACCAATCATACTTTCCAAAGAACTTTCACCTTATGAATATGATAATTTCAGCCTATTTTTTGATAAGTATCAATAGGCATTCACATGGTCTTACCAATATATGCCTGACATTGACCCTACCATAGTGGTCCATAACATCATTACCTATCTCGATGCCAAACCTAGGCATCAGAATCAAAGTTTCCTCTCAAAGTTACCAACTTATGCCATAAAGTAATCATAAAACTTTTTGATGCTAAATTTATTAAACTTATGGATTATTCTAAATGGTTTAATAATATTCTTTCTATTTGGAAAAATGTCATCATGGTCATTCATATTTACATTGATTTCCACAATCTTAATCTTGCTTATCTTAAAGATAACTTTCCTTTACCTTCAATAGATGCCACTGTCGATTTCATGGATGGATATGAAATTTTATCTCTTATTGATGGATTTTTAGGATA
Organism: Torreya grandis; assembly: GCA_037957365.1. Classification (NCBI taxonomy): domain Eukaryota; kingdom Viridiplantae; phylum Streptophyta; class Pinopsida; order Cupressales; family Taxaceae; genus Torreya; species Torreya grandis. The sequence continues at coordinate 443,184 of JARHVA010005737.1, read as the reverse complement.
CAATTAGATTCATATAGATCCTAAGGACCAACATAGGATTAATTTTACCATGGAATGGGGAACCTATTGTTATGTTGAAATGCCCTTCGGTCTCAAAAATTCTAGAGCTACTTATCCATGTGCTATGATTCATATCTTTCATGATCTCATCCATAAATTTTTTGAAACATATGTGGATGATCTTATCACTAAATCCAAGCATCACACAAATCATCTTTCTAATATTTCCATAATATTTAATCATCTCATCAAATATAAAGTTAGACTTAATCCTTTTAAATGTGTCTTTGGAGTTACATCTGGAAAATTGTTAGAATTTTAAGTATTTCTCCATGGCGTTGATGTTGATATATCCTAGATTAATGTTATTATCAACATGCCTATCCCTCATTCTATTCCTAACATGCATACCTATTTAATTAATCTCAAGGAAATTAGATGATTTATTCATGCATGGCTTATTGAATTCACTCTATCAATTCCCTTCTCAAGAAAGGTACATCTTTGGAATTGATGGATGCATGTCAAAAATCATCTAACAACATGAAAGAGTCATTGCTTCATCCACCTACACTTTATCCTTCTTCTAATGATCAACCCTTGATTCTTTATACTTCTTCCACACCTATTTTAGTTGGAGTAATGCTTTCCCAATAAGATGATACAGGTAAGGAGTATGCCATCTATTACATTATCTAAGGCCTCATTGATTATTAAACATATTATAACAAAGTTGAGCTTGATTGCCTCATCATATATTTTGTAGATGAAAAGTTCATCACTACATGCTTTACCAAACCACCTATTTCATTGTTCATTCTAACCCCCTTCATAACTTCTTCTCCAAATTATTTCTTTCAAGAGATAGAATTGGTAAGTGGATGGTTTTAATTATTGAATTTTATCTTTGCATCATCACACAAAAAGTTGTCAAAGGGAAAGTCATAACTAACAAACTTTCCATGACTCCCATTCTAGCCACTTCTTCACTTCAAGATGACCTTCTCAATGAAAATATTATTTACATTGAAGGTCTTAATCAATTAATTTATCTTAAATATTATTTTCATATATTTACTACCAATCTTGAAGCCAATCCATCTAATGAACCTTCCACTCCCTTTGATACTACCAAACCAAAAGTAGTTATCTAAGAGCTCCCTGAAATCAATATTGACTTGAACGAGGATACTTGGACCCTTCACTTTGATGGTGATAAATAAATTTAAGGATTTGAGGCATGTATTCTCACTAGTCCTCTTTGTAAAATAACTCCTTTAGATTTTTATTTTACATTTAATGTCACCAATAATATGGCTAAGTACGAAGCTCTTATCTTATGTATGAGAGTTTCTCTTGATCTAGACATACAATATATTCATTAATGTCACCAATAATATGGCTAAGTACGAAGCTCTTATCTTATGTATGAGAGTTTCTCTTGATCTAGTACAATATATTCATACTTTGGGTTATTCTCAAATTAATTTCCATCACGTTAGTGGTGCCTATCAATGTAAAACTAAAAATATAATTACCTATCATCAAATTATAACCACTCTTACCAAGGATTTTGCCTTTTTTTAAATTGAACCTATTCCTAAAGACCAAAATTATATTACTAACTCTCTTACCTCTTTAGCTTCTCTCTTTCATCCACATCAAGTTGTTTTTAATCCTTATTTTATCATATAAATAATCAGATCTCTATCATCTACTCACCCTCTAGATTCCCTTATATGCCACATCAAGGATATCACCATTTAACAAAGTCTATGGTATCAAGACATCATCCAATTCTTAGAACATCAAACTTATCCTACTAACTTAGGTTCTCATGGAAAAATGTGTCTTTACAAATAATATTTCAAGTATGTATTTAGACATAACATACTTTAATATCATAATTCATATGTTACTTTGCTCTATTATGTCATTCCATATGAGGTTCTTCCTCTACTTGAGCAAGCACATAGGGGAATTTTTGGTGGTCACTATAGTGGGCATGCTACAACCTATAAATTCTTACGTATGGGTTACTATTGGCCTACTCTAGAAAAGTATGCATTGAATATGCTAAAATGTGTAATCCTTGTCAGCTTCATGATGACCTCATTCATTCACCACTAGCTAAACTTCAAGTTATCAAATCTCCTTGGCCATTTTGCACATGGGGATATGATCTCACTGCAAGCTTCCTCATTCCCAAGATGGGCATGTCTTCATCATCACTACCACTGAGTACTTTACCAAGTGGGTTGAATCCATGCCCCTTGCTAATGTTACTAGTCCTCCTATATCTAAATTCATTCTCAACCAAATTATTTTCTACTTTGGTGTTCCTCACACCGTCATTTCTAACAATGATGGTAATTTCAAAAATAAACATGTTAAACAACTTTTCACCAAATTTAAAATCAATCACAAGTTTTCCAATCGTTATCATCCATAATTTAATGGTCAAGCTAAGTCCACCCAAAAAATTCTCAATAAAATTATTCAAAATATAATTCATGAAACTTGCATAGATTGGCATTTTCATCTTTATCTTGTACTTTGGGCATATCATACTAGTATTTGTATTACCACTAGGGCAACTCCATTTTCTTTAGTCTATGATTATGAGTCGGTTATTCCTCTTCAAGTTGAGCTTCATTCTCTTTGCATATCTCTTCATGGCATCATTATTGATGAATAATTTCATGAGGCTTACCTTCATGCCCTTGATCTGCTTGATGACCATCATATTATCACCTTGTATCACAATTACCAATATGAGGCTCACATCATCAGACAACATAAAAAACATGTTAAAAATCATACATTTAATGTTGGTGATTTTATCCTTACAATAGATCACACTTATGACAAAGAAGGTAAGTATGCCCAAAAATGGTGGGGCCCTTATTTAAATATGTTCTTGGTCCAAGTACTTATCACCTTCAAACTAATTAAGGCCATGTTTTATAAGAGCCCACCAATGATCAATTCCTTAAGAAATATTTTACTTAATCATTTCCCTTCTTTTCATGATTTCTCTATATATATTTATATAACATATTTTTTACAAGATAGTTTAGAATGGGTCTCTCCTTATGCAACAATTTCTTTCCTTTTCAAACCTTTAGTCATCATTTTTGGTCTTTTGGTTCTTGATGTAACATAGTCCTCATTTCCTTTCTTTTCAAACCTTTGGTCTTCCCTTTTAGTCTTTTGGTTTCTTGATATACCATAGTCTTCATCACTTATCTTTGCATTCTCCTTTTGCTTACCAATGTTATTTTGGAATCCTCTTGGGCTTTTATTTTATGTCTTTCTTCGTAAAACCATGGATAGAACTTGGCCTTCCTCATAAAATTACCTTTCTTTCCATGTTATTTGTGATCCTTGTTATTTAGACATTATTTTTTGCTTCTTTTGCTAGATGGAATCTATAAAAAATCTATATTAGCATGTTTTTCTTCACTTCCCATAGTATTATGATAAGGAATCATACCCTTGCAATCATTATATTCTTTTTTTCCCTTTGTCACATTTTTTTCAATTTGAAAAAATTCAAATTTGTTACATGTGTCATTTTCCTCTTGATTTCCTCCTTTCTTTCACCTCCACATTTGGATAAAATAAGGTCAAAGTCAAGATAACACTCTTATTTCACCTAGATTTATGAGACTCTTAGACCCCATGATCTTTGACTTTATCTCTTTTAGTAACCTTATCCCAAATTTTTCAAATGAAATTCATATTTAGTACCCATGTTTGGTCTTTCAAATCCATATGGAAGAGGATTTTTTTTTTTTAAAGTTAAAAGCTAATCATTTGAAAAAAAAGGCATTTATACCTAAAAGGAAACATATAAATCTTAAAATTATAATCACACCAAAATATATGATTACAAGCACATATCCTATCTATAATCAAAGATCAAACTCCATAGTTGGCTTCACATAGAGACAAAGTACTTTCAGGTGTGGTAGGCTAGTAGATATAGTGTTACCTACTTTCTCACACAAGTACCCAATCTTTGCAATAGACCAATGGCTCTATAAGGGGTCATGAATAATGGGGAACACATCATGGGGAGGTAGGTCCATTTTACTTTTCATGTATATAGCCTTCATGGGATGATCTATATACTCCATTTGTTAACCTAAGACTTGTGTAACTAGAGAAGTTATTCAAAGTCCTTAAGGTCAATAATCCTCTTGTTTTGACAAACCAAATTTAAGTGTCTTGAATTTCATAAAGATTTTCTCTACCTTGGTTTTTCCTTCATTCTCCCCTCTACCCCATTTCATTTTCCACCTTAATAGACAAATTGTAATTCTAAATCTATTTTCCCTCTTCTTTAAATTCCTTTTTTCTTCATTTCTTAAAAACATGCTAACACCACTTTGTTTCATTTTTATCTATTTTTAGACATAAAATAACATGTTTTAGAAACTATGGATCATTTTCATCATGTTTTATATATATAGTAAAACTACTTTTATTTCCTTTTCCCTTTTATCTTGATTTTGTTATTTTGCTATTATGGACACCTGAGTTTGTACCCTTTTCCTTTGTTGCATGATATGTGGATTATTACTACTCACCCAACCATTTTGTTTTCACTTTTATTCATCCCCTTTTTCCATTGATGATTAAGATGTGGATTGTTACTTTTCACTCATTAATGTTGTTTTAGAATTTTTCTATTTGAATCCTCTTTTTACCATCTTTTTTGACATGTACCTTTGATTTGATTTGGTGAGGTTTTCTTGTCTTACTTGAGGTTTAATTTTTTGAGTTTTTCAATATTTAGTAGCCTTTGCTTTTCAATTACCTGATTTACTCTTGTTTGACTTGGTCATTTGGTCTAACATAGCACTTATCACCTAGCTTTCCAAATTCACAAGTACATCTCATCCACATTAGACCAATTAACTTGGATTTTCTTGTATTTATTTGTTTTTTCTCCTTAGTTTTGTATTTTTGGGCTTATCCAAATTAGTCTCTATGCCCTCCATAATCAAAACTAAAACATAGCTGACAAAGATCTCATGATAAAGGTAAGTCAAGGTACGCATAATTTATTTTTTAGCTATTTAATTTTTAGTTAGTTTCCTTTTTCTGTCATTTAATTTCAATTATTTTATGCTTTTTAAAATACTACAATTTTTTTAAGCATCAACATTATGTGTGTCCTTTTTTTCTTTCTCGAAGCACCATCCTTTATTACACCTTAGTTACACATGATGAGCTTCAAGTGGGGCATATATACACATAATATTTTCACACTTTTATCATACTAATGCTTTACATATTGTAGTAACCCATCATTACTCAATATCTTTGAGTGCATGCCTCAAAGGATGCACCAGAAAAGGGGTGGGTAGATTTTTGGTGCTTCACATGATTGTTGTCCCTTATTGCCATATTATTCCATATCCATTTAGTTATTAAAACCTTTTCCTAATATATCTATCTTTCCTTCCACATTCCTCTAGTATTTTCCTCTTTATATCCTTATTTATCTTTCTTAGTACCCTTTTTACCTATTTAGTAAGATAGGTCAACCTGATTGACCTAGCATATTATGGGTCACTCTAGCTCTTTAGGCCTAGTTTCTATGTAGCTAACCTAGCATAAACTTTAGGCATTATCTTGATAATGTGCTAGGTCAACCTAGTTAACCTAGAATAGTTGACATATCTGAGTGATTTTTAGGTCAAATACTCATATATATACTAGGTCATTTTGATCATTTCTATATGAATGTAATCAAGAGTTATTATTCACTTGTGCATCTTCATAATATACTCTTCCACCATTCTACTTGATGAGTCTTATCTTCAGTTTATTATTTGGGGAATTTTAGTATTTTGGATAGGTCTTGGATGCTTTGGCATAACAAATTGATCCTTATGAACTACAACAACCTCTTGTGAATCCCTATTCGCCAAGGGAGAGATTAAGTCATGATGGGTTCGTATTTAGGTAAGTATATTCTAAATTTGTTCTCCTCTCTTTTAGTAGATAGAATTAGTATAAGTGTTATCTCAAATAATATTACTCCTCATATTCCATGTATTAGGGTGTTACTCATACTTAATTTATTTAAAATTCCCTATACATGTATTTGATTGCTTTGCAACTAACCCCTTACTTTGTACCACAAGATTTGGTGAGCACTAGATTAGTTTACTTTATTATTTATTATCATATGTGAATATATAAACCATAATAATCTTTTAGGGTTGTTGTGTGATTGTGTTATAATGTAGGCTTTATAACCCTACCTAGCAAGATGTGTTATAAAAGATGATACTAGTTATTCCCTAATTAGGTCTAGAAGATCCTCATATTGGTCATGTGCTTACTTAACAGGTGTATGCCCCAATTGAAAGTGTAGCTATGACCTATCTTATCTAATCTAGGACTGATTCATGTGCATCAAGAAATTTTGATTGAATACACTATTCACCCCATCTAAGTCAACTACATAGTTAGATATGCTTATTGGCTAAGCACCTTAGGAAGGCTCACCTATGATTTTAATTCACAAAGAAATAAGGAATACCAAGGATATAATTAATACATCAATCTAAAATTAGGTTATTATATGGAGGAAAGTTATACCTCCTTTTCCTATAGTATGTACATCTTCCCCCATGAACATTTTTATTTTTGTGTAGTCCACTTTAGTTACTCATGTTGAACAATCACAATAAACATAATGACAAGTTGTATTAGACATTACTTTATGGATTAGAAAATTGTAATAGGAAGAAGTAGGAAGATGAGATTTAGTGATTATTAAACATACCACAATTAAGTTTCCTTTTGATATAAATGATAACACCTTGAGAAAGGTTAAGAGAAATATTGTGTTTTATGAAGGTCAACTCATTGAGTTTGAGAAAAGATAAGACCTATTATCTTTTTAATAAAGTTGAAAATTTAAATCCTTCAGGCCTAGACATATATAGAGAGGATCCCTACACTTTTGTAAATGCTTCTAGAGGGGTTATAAAATAAAATTTTAAATGTTTTGATCAGACCATTCAAAGGCTAATAAAAAATTACACCATCTAAGATCCTAAGGAAATTATGTATAACATGTAGGGGACAGATAGGAAGCTAATTGATACTTTTGGTTTAATAAGTCCTACGAAGACCACATCCTATCCTAGATGGATGAACATATTATAATTTTTTAATAAGATAAAATACATTGATGGAAAGGTATGCTTCATAACCCAAGTAACTAGAAATAAGGCTTATGACCATTTGAATTTAATAACAATATATAAGGATGCATGGGCAATGTCTTCAAATTTTATTTACACCCTTTGAGGATGTATTTCAAGTCTCATCAATCAAATTAAATAATGGGAAATCTCTAAGGCTATGGGTGGACTCTGAATAGATATAACCTATATCAAGGGTTGGTTCCCTTGATGCTACACCTAAGACTAAAACTGTGCCTACTCAAATACAATGAAAAGGGAGAGAGAGAAAAATGAAATAAAAATGGCTGATGCACTAAATATATTGACCATTACCACTCATTTACAGGTGCACTAGTGAACAATAAGACTGAATTTATACTACATAATTCCTAATTTGATCATATTGCATAAGTATTTTTATAAAGGATAAAGATTCAATGAATGAATTAGGTATTAAACCAACAAAAGTCTAAAAAAATGACTTCAAACTACATATAGGTGATTAAATATGATAGAAAATGAAGGAGGACTAGTTTGTCACTTGATATGATCAACTATTCATAAATACACACTAAATACAATCATAAAAAAGGCAAAAATCAATCATTTATTACTTCAAGATGATTAAAAAATGACTATGGCTTCACCATACTCATTTAGAGGATCCTTTAAAATTCCATTTAGGAAGTGTAAGTAGAATAAAGGAGAGAGAGAGAGAGAGAGAGAGAGAGAGAGAGAGAGAGAGAGAGAGAGAGAGAGAGAGAGAGAGAGAGAGAGAGAGAGAGAGAGAGAGAGAGAGAGAGAGAGAGAAGCCTATAATGCTAATGGAAACACGAAAATAGTCTTGTCATTCATTATCCTACATGTTTTAACTTGGTGTGATGATTATCTCATGAAATGTGGTGTAGGACTGCATCATTACCTTTTATGACTCATTATTGGCATCTTAAAACTACCTCTCTCCTCTTAAACTTACAAGTCCACTTCTTGAAGATAAATTAAAAATTGAGGTCATTACACATTACTTATTTTCGCATACTAGTATTAATTATATTCCATCCTTGGCCCTTGAAACCCATATTTCATTTGGTGAGAGTGAAACTTGAAACTTAGACCTCATCATACTATACTCCTTGTCATTAGGACCTATGTTGAGGTAAGTACCTATTGTTGTGTTTGTGGCATTAAGGTTATCATTAATTTAAAAGGTAGTCAAAGGCCATTGATCTCCTATAAGTGATTTTAAGAAGAGACATGGTTGTGAGAATATGTGAAACATTAGTTGAACATGGTATATAGGAGGTTTAGAATTAAAATGAAGATTGAACATAAAAATAGAATATTTTTGTACAGACATGATGATGGTGATACAGAGTTATAACAGTTTGAAAGTGTGTATTGAAGTGTAAAATAATGAGATAAAGGATGTTATACAATTTGTAACCATGTTTATAAGGAAAATAATATTTCAAGAGCAAGTATTGAGACTTAGTCCTTGCATGAGAGACCTAGTATGATGGAATAGGCTTAGTAACATGTGATAAGAGAAGTGTGAGACCTATATGAAAAAAATATATAATGTGTTATCATGGTATGAGTGTATTTTATATGTTTATGAGGTTTTGAAAGAAGAACAAAAAGTTTTCAAGTGTGTTCAAAGGTCAGAATGTAACTGATAGTCATAGACCTAGTGAGGTCTAACGAGGAGTAAATTTGAGTTTTAAAGGTGTTAAAGCCCATATGATCATGGAATGATGTTTCAAAGGTTGATTAAAACTTGATTACAAATTTTATGGTTATGTATTGAATAGGAAAGCAACAAAACACGTTTGTAGGTCTCCTATGCATGTAAATTGAAGGTTTTCATGCCCGAGAAGGAAGTTTAGGTGCTCATTGGCACATGTGACAATTACATGGGAAGATAATCCTTTTGGGAGATATGGAAAAGGGTCCAAATATTTTTTTCCAATTATTAGGAGGTGGATTAAGGAATATAGTTGTATGAAAAAATATTAAGAGTGTAAATTGGTTTAAAACCCTCTCTAAACTCTCATATTGACCCAATGGTAAATATCTTGCTAGAAAGTACTTAGAATGGCTTTTTTAAGTTATTTTTATGATTTTATGTTATATATTAATCCTTAAATAATATCTAGGTGGAAGTGGTGTGTTAGGGTAGTGATCAAAAGCTATAGAAAACTGCTTGTTCTAAAGAATTTGATGCTACGAGTAGGGTTGACTAAGTTAACACATACAAGTTGATGGAGTCCAAAGACAAAGACTCATTATTTATTTCCACGGTTTTTATTTTTATATCTATATCATATATTTCAATCCATTTTTTCACCCAAGATGACCTATCTCTAAAATGGTTAATAGTGAAAATAATGAGAAAAACTAGGCAAGTGTGAAAATGTGTTTAGGGATGAGTTTCAGGTGACTAGGTATGAATACATTTGTTTGGGGTATTTTTTATTAATATAAAATATTAATTATAATTATATTTCATGAATGTGTCATTTAAAGTGCTAAACATAAACTTCTACATGATTGTGTTTCTGAAGACTATAGGCAGTTTGAGTAGTCATCTAAGAGTGATATGTTAGAGGTCCTCTGACCTGATTTAAAGAATAAAATGACTATTAGTATGTTATTATTATATATAAGTATCATATTAATGTAATTGTATTCACTTAAAGTTTTCAATAATGTGTCAAGAGTCAAAGTTTTTTAACTATGTGTTGGTAGTGTTTGGTAGCTCTAAATGAGCTTCTTATAGAGAAGGTTTAGAGTTTGTAAAGGTTGATTTGAATATTTTATTATTTATAATAATTACCTTTATTTCATGAGGTGTCCATAAATATTAATTTTTTCCATGGTTTATTGTAAATAGTGTGCTTTTGGCCTAAATGTTCATGATTGAGTTTCAGTGTGCACTAATAGTCCTGAGTAAGCTTGTAGCAAGAGAGTTCTGGAGTTATATTGGCTTGTATGATGATGTATAATGGAAATTAAGAGGTTTTTTAAGTCATGAAGGTTATATTAATGTGTTTTTATGACATATTTTTTTGAGATATTTTGATTTATTTTTTATATACTATTGATAGACTTTTAATAGTGAGAAGGCCTAAAAGATGAGTATGCCTAATTGGTAGATCCAAGTGGTGAAATAGGAAAAATGAAGTTAAGGAATCAAGGTTAAATTTTCAAGGGTATATTTAAATCATGTTTGATTTGTTTTATCCATTGAATGAATTTTAATATTTTAAAATGGGTCTGAATGGTAAAGTGTAAATGGGTAGACCTAATTGTTCTAGGTCTCGTTAAAACCTAATTAAAGTTTGAGGTTAATAATGTAATGACTGAGCAAAGGAGTGGTTTTTTTAATTATGGTAAATTATTATAAGGTCAATTATAATATTTATACATTTAATCAAAGTATTTTGGCTAACTAATTGGTTCTTGAGAAATAAACTTGTATAAAGGCAAGGTTTAATAGGCCTAAATAAACAAATACATAGGTTAAGAATATATGAAAATGAGATAGTTGTTTAGACACTAGGTGAAGGTGTTGTATGTTATCCCCAAAAAATATCACTCATTCTTGAGACAACATTTGAAATATTTTGGTCCAATAGACCAAAATTATCTCTTTCCATTTCAAAAAAAAATTCTAAACCTCAAAATGGGGAATTATTCAAGCTTTTTTAGTTAAAGGACTAATAGGTTCAACAGGTTCAAAGGCTTCTACAAGAAATTTCAATCAAAAGAACAAGTTTCCAACACTTAGTCATTTTTAGGAATAGTTCAATGTCTTGTTTCAACTAAAATAACTTATCGGCAAGCTTCTATGCAGTGTTTGAACCATTGAACAATTGAACAGTTGAACCTTGAACCATTTTTAGTTCAATGGGTTCAACAGGTTCAAAGGTTCAATGTCATCAAACAAGAATTAAGCACTTTTTTCAAGGTTCAAAGTTCAACCGCTTCAGGTTCAATGGCTTCAAAATACTTATCAAAGAGAAGAAGTCTTGAACCATTGAACCGTTGAACCATTGAACCACTTAGGTTTAAAGGTTTAATGGGTTCAAAGGTTCAACATGTTCAACGACGGTTGATTCAACATGATTTGTTTCAAAGAGATTGGTTTAAGTGGTCAATTAAATAAATAGAAATGAAGGATTGAACCATTGAACCATTGAACCAAAGTTGGTTCAATCAGTCGGTTCAAGTGATAGGTTCAAAGGAGTGCCCCAAAAGTCGAAGAGACAAATGCCCTTATAGAGGGAATTTTTGTGGCAAAAGTGACTAAGGAAAGAAAAGCCCAAAGCAAAAGCCCATTAGATTCCAGTGGATGCTGCCAAGTGTCATCTACCAAGCCCCATTTTACTTTGTTTCTAAGAGCTATGGAAGTTTCCACGTGTCCCTTGTAAGATAAGCAAAATGCGACAAGTGTTTACATCCACATGAATCCAAGTGGGTTTCAAGTGTATCTAAAGTGTTTCCAAAGCATGGTAGAAGCCACCACATGTCATCTTCCATATGAAACTTAAAAGGCATCCAAAGCCTCTATAAGTTAAGTGGATGCTTCCATGTGTCCTCACCTATTTCACAAAGGATGTTGCCACGTGTCACCTGTTGAGATCAGCAGAAAATTGACTAAGACAAAGCCAAAGGAAAATAGTGCCCTTGCAGAGGACATTGAACGAAGCCCAGTACCCTTGTGGAGGGAAACAAGCAAAGGTAGACAAAGGGAATTCCTTTAGAAAAGTTCCTGTGGCGAAATGGTCAAGGCAAAAATCCTTTGGACTTTTTGTCTAAAGGAATTCACCTGGGAAGAAAGCCTGATGGAAAGCAGAAAAAAAGAAAGGAATATTTCTTTCAGACAAATTATCCAAAAGAATTCCTTTAAAATTTTTACCTAAAGGAAATGTCCCCTAAAATAGAAAACTTACTGAGGAAATAAAAACCTGAAAAGCCACCACATGTCATCTATCGAGACATAGTTTCAAACAATAGATTGTGTCATGTGGCATCATCCATGTGAATCTAAAATGAGTCTAGAATGTTTCAAAAGGGAAGCTAAAGCTCGATAAAAGCTGCCACATGTTAACATCTAAAGTTTCTTCCTTTGGTCTCTTTGTTAAATAAGTACTGCAGTGGGTCTTAGGTGAGTGGCTAAACTCAACAGAAGCTGCCACGTGTCATCCTCTATAGAATTTTCAAAAGACATCTAGAATATGCCACATATCCCATTATAATTTAGTGGAGCATGAAAAGTGTCTGTATCTACATCTTGAGCTTCTTACAAGTTTCAAATTTTCTTTTAATAAGTACATCTTAGAGTCCCACAAATACTGCTAAGTGTCAAGATCTATTTTCTCAGTGGAAACTGCCACATGTCAATTGTTAAAGACCAGCAGAAAGCAACCAAAGAGTAAGATCTGATTGAACTAAAGACCTAATTTAATAGCCAATAAAGGAGGAATGATGAAGAAGGACTAGAAATATTCACACATAAGATATGTTTCTAGAAGCAAACTATTAGGTGGATGTTGGAGAACACAAACATTCAATGGCGTGACCCATTTCTCTGCATTGAGAAAAGTAAATGGGAAAATACGCCTAATTCCAACATATCTTCTTGATAGAATTTAAAATATATTTAATGCAACATGATGTGTTACTATTCCTAAGTCTTTCTTGGAGGGATATATATTGGGCTCTCTCTTATTATTTTGGAGAGATCTTTCAGTTACCATAAACAAAACTCTATCCAAATTGAAAAGCATTATTGAGACTTTGAGCTTAGATTATTCATCATATTTCTTTGTTTGAATCATAAATCAAGTTACTTTTAGACTTTGTAATGTTATATCTTGTATCATTCTAAGATATTGTTCTTATGTTTATTTCCTAAATGTATTCTTGTTTATGCAATTTACCAAACAGAGCTAGTGTAGGTGACAAAGAAGATGTCCTGGAGCCAGTTACTTTCATACTTTGTGCTATCATAATTGTCTTTAGTGTGTGTTTATTTTTTGTTTTTATGTAATGAACATTGAGATGACTTTGTGCCCTCATTTTTCTTTGTATTTTAGTCTTTGGCAATTGAGATGGAGACATTGTGCCTCATTTCATCTTGGTGTGTTTTAGATTAAGGTAAAAATAGGTTTTGAAGGGGTCCCGAAACCCTATACATCCAAAGATAGAAAAAACCTTAAGCATTCCAGAAAACACAAGAGCCAGGAAACTGCTTAAGCAAAACCAGTTTAACCAGTAAACTAAAAACAGCTAACAAAGAGCTGAACAAATAATAACAAATATTTCTTACAAGACTGAAGCTTCATATCTAGAGGGGGGACCAAGGGCTTAGACTTCTTCCTCTTTACAGTGGTCCAACCATCCTCTACCTTAGCTGCCTTAGCATCCCAATCCTCAGAAGGCCGAGATCCATGAAGTCCAGGGGGTGTCGAGGCCTCAGCAAAAACCTTAAGAGTATAAGCCAGCTTCTAGCTCCTAGGAGAAGCCTTCAAAATAGGTGGAGGGACCTCCACCTCCTTTGAAATTGGTTCAGGGAGATCACAAAATCCTTTCTCCACTGTACCTACAACAAGATCTATCTCCAGCAGAGTCTCCTTATCCGTCGATTCAGAATGGCTACTCTCATACTCTGAATCAGTCAATTCAGCACCAAGTTGTTTAGCATAATAGTGTTCATGTCCTGCTTTAGACCACCAAGAAGTTAAACTTCTAGGTATGGATTTCCCTGCAGTACACCACCCTGCAACGTGCCCCATCTGGTGACACTTTCTACATCGAAAGGGTAAACCTTCAAAATCTAACCTTTGCATCCAAGAACCCCTAGGGGAGTCTAGACAAATCACCTCAGGAAGGCCCTTTGAAACATCCACCTCAACCATGATGCGAGCACAGGTCGAGCGCTTCATCCTCTGAGTTTCATCATCCTCAAATAAAAACTCCCCTATAGCATTTCTAATGGTTTTAAACACCGCTTCTTGCCATAAATCTATTAGTAAATTTGGGAGCCGAACCCAGGCCAGGATCTTATTGAAGGTTTTCATGAGAGGATTGAATTCCTTATGCCACCATTTAGCCATAAGGGGGAATTTACCCTGCAATAAGAGGTTGCTATTGGACAGAATGGTCTGTCGATCATTAGAAGTTTGGAATAATGCAATGAAAAAACCTTTAACACAAGGGAATATTTCAACATTTGCATCAATCTGTGGCAGCCAAGTATTGGATATCCAGCCATGTAGGTCTACAAGGGAAGGCCAGCAGCCTCGAAATCTACAAATAGCCCCAAAATTTGAAAACTGATCTACCCGATCAAAAATTGCTTCTATAGTATCAGGATCCAGATTGACCCTAACAAGATTTAAAACACTTACAGGAAAAACGCACAATCTCTCAGCAGAGGCTTGATCTTTCACATCATGTATTTCAGCTTCATAAGTAGCCACATCTGCATAAGTCCTTTCCTTTGATCCCAGGACAGAACCAAAAATAGGGGCTTTTGCATTTTTCATTTCTGGAGATAAACCTTTTCCCGCAGAAGAGTGGGCGCTCAAGATGCTTACCCTATTCCCAAGTGGAGTCCCTTTCGACGCACGATCTGCAGCCACACCATCTGCCGGATCAATAGCATCTTGGTTCCGATTTTGGGTACGCGCACCAGGAAGCCCACGCGCATCATTTCAATGTTACAGATTTCAAATTCTCCATGCACGCGATTTCCCTCTTCTTCCAAATTAAATATATATTTCATCTTGTTGTGTTACTATACCTTGTTACAAGTTATTTGTCATCACTAAAAAGATTCCTTTTATCTATTAAACAACATTTCTAAAAGAAGAGGAGTGTCTTCTATCATTTTATCTAGATTTTTCTTTTGATTTGTGGACATAATCTCTGAAAAAAGAGAGATGGATGGTTTATCCTACTCTTGAGTGTTATTTTCTATTTATATATATAGTATATAGCTACTGCATATCTACAGGGAACCTTTCCTTGATGAAAGGAGAGATTAGTACCCTTTTGATGTGGTAAACCTACACATTTGGCTGACCAATCTTCCTATTGTGGTTGATTAGACCTATTTTGTTTATCAGTATGCTGATTGACAAAATATTCACCCAACAATTTTTGGCGACTCTGCTGGGGAAACTAGTAATTTTATGTAATTTGAAGCCTCAAGCTTTAGATTGAAACATCAAATGTGTCTTACCCATTATCATCATAACCTTACCATCCACCTCCACACCAATTAGGAAAGAATGTGAAATTTAAAGCCTCAAGCTTCAAGCTGAAGCAAGGTCAGTTCTTTCCCATTTTTGTTTCACAATCTGGCTAATCCATGCTATACATGAAGCTAAAGGGCTAAAGGTATTGTTGACCCTGTATTCAAGTTCGTACAATAAATTAATTTTTATTTGTCCCCTTTACCATCTTGTCTCAAATGAACTAGGAGCTTTCCTCCTACTAAAGTTAGGTCTCCATTACCAAGCAAAGTATCCACTTCTACTGTTAATAAAGCTTTGCCAACAATTACCCCTCTAAGATTTGTTATTCCTCCTTTTCATAGTCATACAATGGCAGTTTAAGGCCCCTGGGGTAATTATTTTGGCCCTCTCAATCTTACTCCACCTCTACATGAGCTCCCATGCAGTTCAAGAAATAATTTCCCCAAATTCTATGGTGATGGGAAGGTTCATCCTGACAAACACATTACAGCTTTTAACATAGCTTGTGGTGTAATCAGAGTGGAATTTGAGGATGTGGCAGTTAGATTATTTGTGAAAACACTACAAGGTGCTATTGTAGATTGGTTCTACCATCTACAAACTCGATCAATAACTGACTGGAACACCTTCAAAGCTAAGTTTGAAGCTAGATTTAAACTTGTAGAAGATGCACATGCCCTTCTAGCTTAGCTCACACATATGAAGAAAGAGTCTCATGAACCAATGAGGAACTTCATAGCCAAGTTTGACAAACTAAGAAATAGGATCCCTATAATTGTTCAACCTAAAGCTAAGAATATCAAATGTTTATTCATTAATTCTCAATTACCTGAAGTGAGTTTCATGTTGAGATGTGTTAGTCAAATAAACCTTGCTACAGCTCAAGATTTGGCCACTGAGGTAGAAGATGATCTCATCTTGGTAGGGAAGATAAGGAGAGATCCTAATAGAAATAGACCCTCATCATCTTCTAAATATCAATCTATATGCACCACTGATCTAATGTTGCAGAAGTTGGCAAATGAGTTGCTTGCTTTCAAAAAGCAAATGGCACAAGGAATGTCTTCCACTCCATATAGAGATATACCAAGAAGGACATTTCCAAATTAGTCATACCAGGGCAATGCTATCAGAAATCAAGGGTATCTAAATCATCTTCCTCCCCCATAAGGGAAACTTTCTATTGAAGCACCCCTAGCCAATTCAACAATGGAATATCTTGAAGCAGAATCAAATTTTTCTTTCCAGCCTAAATTGAGTCAAGAAAATGACACTGATCTCCTTGTAGAAAACCAAGAAGAATCAACTGGAGACTCCAACATTGGTTTCCTAAACTACCAGGATGAAATTAGAAGTAAAGGAGAAGAGTTTGATGGATCATACACTATGTTTACCATGTCCAAGAACCAATCAACCCAGCAAGCTAATAAATGGAAAATAAAAGAGCAACCTCAACCAAAAAATTTAATTGCTAAACGTGGAACCTCTCTACCTTTCTAGACAAAAGACCCAGTGATCACCAAAAAGGTAAGTACATCAATTTCACCTTCACCTTTTACTTTAATTTCACAAATCAGTCCTCCCCCATTATAAACCAAAAAGTTGAATTACCTTCCTCTGTTCCTAGTCCAATTCAATCATTTGACATAATTGATCATGTCAATAAAACCAAAATTTAAATGACTAAGTTTAAATATTTACAATCCAATCCTAAGTAATTAGATAGGTTAGTTGAGTGTGTAAATAATAAGGCCATCCCTGTAGGACAAGAGGATAAGAAGGTAACTCCTAATTCCCAAAAGAACATTCCCATTCCAAACAATCTTGTCATTACTCCTCCTACTACCCCTAAGAAAATAAAACCTTTCTATGTTTCCCTATTGATAAATGGTCACAAGCTGAACAACTGTATCATAGACTCAGGTGCATTTAACAATGTCATGCCTACCAAAGTAGATAAATCTCTTGATCTAACACTGACCAAGACATTTGGGAGGTGTTTCTCCATGGAGAATAAACAAGTGTCATTGCTAGGACAAATCAAGGATGCCCAATTTACATTTGCAACATTTCTAGATAAAAGAATCAAGATGACAGTCCTGGTGTTTGATGTCCCAACATCCTATGGTACTCTGCTAGAGTGAAATTTCTACAAGGATGTTGGTGAAGAATTGAGCATGGACATGTCTGAAGCAAGGATCTCTATCAAAGGCATCATGTAGAATCTGCTTCTTGAAAAAGAATCAAAATATATTGTCACTCAAACATCAGCCCCTGAAGCTCAAATTCTATTTGAATCTTTAGGCATGGGTAATTACTTTCTTTCTACAGATGAAGTTCATGAAACATCTGATAAAACTCTTGAAAGTGTCAACCTAAAAACTAGTTCAGCTAGAACAATATAAGAATTGGTAGGTTGTAATATAGATGGAGAAGGATCTTCCCTCTCTAATGAAGGAAAATCTAAAGAAAAATTAGTGTTTGATGAGGTATGGACTCTAGAATTTGATGGTAGCTACTCCTCTACTAGTTTAGGAGCTAGGATTGTGTTGATATCTCCTCAAGGAGATATTTTTCCTTCATCCTACAAATTACAATTTAGCAACACTAATAACATAGTTGAATATGAATCTTTGTTACTTGAATTGAAAGCTGCTCAAGACAAAAGCATCAAGCTCTTTCATGTCAAAGGAGATGCTAAATTAGTGGTTTGTCAGGTGAAAAAACTATACAAAACCAAGAATGAAAAATTGTGCCACTACCGCAATGTAGCCTAGGATGAAATTGAAAGCTTTAATGCTTTCAACATCTCTACCATACCTAGGGAATTCAATGGCTGAGCTGATGCACTTGCTATTTTAGGAACTCTCTTAGTTTATCACCTAGACTTCATAAGAAACAAGTAAACTATTGAGCTAGGCTTTAGACCAAGTGTGCCTGACAATGTTGATCATTGGCAAGTATTCAATGATGATCACCAAATTATTGCCTTCCTAGAATGAAAAGATAGCTTTAAACAACTACATTTTTGAAAGCAGTGAACCTCAGAAGTGTGAACCAACCCCTGAATCATGTTTATATGCAAATTAAGAATTCTTAAAACTCAAAAGGAATGAAATATCAAAAGGCCTAGTTTCCCTTGAGAAACTGTTTGATAAGCATGATAGGTTCATCAAATAGTAGCAAATAGATTCAAGCTCCTCTCAGGTATTTGATCAAATAAATTTGACTACTGAAGAATATCCTAAAATGGTGAATATTGGGAAGTGTTGCACTCCTAAGGAGATATTCAAGTTCACTGTTCTACTCTACCAATACATGAATGTCTTAGCATACTCCTATGATGACCTGAAGTCTCTCAATCTTGATGAAATTTGCCATGACATTCCTCTTAAGGCTAACTCAATGCCTTATAAGGAAAAATCTAGACATTACAATCTAAAGATATTAAGTACTATTTTATTTGAGATATAAGAAATGTTAAATGCTAGAATTATTTTCCCAATCCATCATTCTACATGGATTGCAAACATAGTACATGTAAGGAAGAAAAATGGCAAAATTTGCATCTATTTGGATTTCAAGAATCTCAATCAGTCATCTTTAAAGGATAACTATCCTTTACCAATCATGGATTAAGTGCTTCAAACAGTGACTAGTTCAGAGATATTATCAATGCTAAATGGCTTCTCAAGATACAATCAAGTTGATGTTGGTGAAGCAGACCAACACAAGACTGCATTTACCACACCTTGGGGCATGTTTGCATATAGAAGGATGACTTTTGGCTTGATAAATGTTGGTGCCACCTTTCAGAGAGAAATGGACCTTGCTTTCAAGGATGAGATGGGTAAGTTCATTATGGTATACCTTGATGACTTGACCATCTTTTCAAAGCATCATTCTAATAATATACACCACTTGTAATAAGTGTTGGAGCACTATTGCCAGAATGGCATTTCCTTGAACCCCAAGAAGACTATTTTTATAGTAACAGAGGGAAAACTTTTTGAACACATTGTGTCCAAAGAAGGCATAAAGATTGACTAAGATAGAGTAAAGTATATTCAAGAGCTTACCTTACCTACAACTAAAAATGATGTTCACTCTTTCTTTAGAAAGGTGAATTTCTCACAAAGGTTCATCCCCAATTTTTTTGAGAAAACTCAAGACATTGTGAACATAATGAAGGGAAAGGCCACCTTCAGCTGGACTGAAGAAAGTAAGTCAGCATTTGAGGATATCAAGACTTCCATTTCCCACGCCCCAATTTTGGTTTGTCTAGATTATAACAAAGAGTTCATCATATATGGTTATGCTTTTGAACACATACTTTCAATAATTATGGTTCAACAAAATAAAGGAGGTATGGAATCTCCCATTGCTTTCATGAGTTTCCCTCTCAAAGAACATGAGCTAAAGTATTTGAATATAGAGAAGCATGCTTATGTAGTGGTGAAGTCAGTCAAGCATTTCTACTTCTATATCCTGAATTCACACACTACTGCCTTGGTTCTTGACACCACAGTCAAGTCCATATTAACTCAGTAGGAGTTTGTGACAAAAAAAGGCAATTGGATTGTAAAGATCTTGGAATTTGATCTAGACATCAAGCCAACAAAATTGGTATGGGGAAAAGGCCTATGCCAATTAATTGCTGATAACAAACTAAAAGAAATAGAACATGAAGAAGCAGAGATGGAAGACACACCAACAATATTTTTTGTCTCCACTATGAATGAGTGGTATTCAGGTATTGCTCATTTCCTTACTTATGGTGAGTGTCCTGCTCACTTATCTTACAAAAAAAGGAGGAATATCAAGTTAAAGGTTGCCAATTTTGTCCTTTGGGATAATAGCATATACAAGAGGAGCCTTGATGGAGTGTTCCTTCGTTGTGTAGATAAAGAGCAGCAAAGCCAAATTTTGAAATCCTTTCACAATCTAGCTTTTGGAGGACATTTTTTTACTCTTGTGACTGCCCATAAAATTTTGTGAGTTAGGTATTACTCGCCAACTCTTTTCCAAGATGCACATAAGTGGGTGAGAAAATCTGAACTCTACCAACAATTTATTGGAAGACCCAAGTTAGTTGCCCTGCCTCTCAAGCTAGTGATCATAGAAGAACCATTCCATCAATGGGGAATTGATTTTATTAGAGCTATAAACCCATCTTTAAGTGTTGGACATGATTATGTCTTTATAGCAACTGACTATTTCACCAAGTGGGTAAATCTATACCAACCAAACATGCCACTTCAGAAGTAATGTGCAATTTTGTCAAGGAGAATATCATTTCTAGGTTTGGAGTTCCAACCAATATTGTTACTAATAATGCAACTTGTTTTACTTCTTAGGAGATTACACAATTCTATTTTTATTATGGTATTACACTCTCCCACTCTTCTGATTACTTTCCACAAGGGAATGGACAAGCTAAATCAAGCAATAACAACCTGGTGACTATCATCAAGAAGCTGGTAGATGACAACCAAAGGACATGGCATAAAGCATTGGTTGATGATCTATGGGTAGACAAAATTACACCAAAGAGAGCAATTGGTATGTCTCCTTTTCAAATTCTTTATGGTATCAATGTTGAGATAACAATCACCTTAGAATTGCCAGCCTTGAAATTGGCTAAGGCAATTGAAGATCACACATATGAAATCCCCCTTGATAAGAGGATCATGTGTCTAACAGAGCTGGATGAATAGAGAACTATAGTGGTGGACTGAATTGCTACCCATCAAAGTCTGGTAAAGAAACTCTTTGATTAGAAGGCAAAAAAATGTGATTTCCAAGTTGGATATCAAGTCCTATTATGGGACAAAAGGAGAGAACCAAAGGGGATGCATGGAAAGTTTGACTCCCTTTAGAGAGGCCCATTTATTATCCATCATCACAATGGTGAAAATAGCTTCCTGCTGAAGTATCAAGATGACACACTCTTTTCTCTACCTCACAGTGGGCAACATTTGAAACACTTCAATTTTTGAAGTACCAAATCATTTCATCTATACATAGGTATATTTGTATAGTTTTTAGTTCCATTTAGTTTTATTTGTTTTTGTTTTTTATGCCTTTCATTTTTAGGTAACATGACTATGTAGTCCAATGGTACACATGAAGACGCTGGAGATTCTGGATTCTACTCCCTTAAATTCTTTTTAAAATTGATGGAAGTTCCCCAACTGGAACCACTTGTTGTCCCCTAAAAATATCACTCATTTTTGAGACAACATTTGAACTATTTTGGTCCAACAGACCAAAATTATCTCTTCCCATTTTTAAAAAAAAATTCTAAACCTCAAAATTGGGAATTATTCAAGCTTTTTTAGTTAAAGGACTAACAAGTTCAAAGGCTTCTACAGGTGAGTTCAATCAAAAGAACAAGTTTCTAACACAGTAATTTTTAGGAATGGTTTAAAGCCTTAGTTCAACCAAAATAACTTATCGACAAGCTTCTATGCAGTGTTTGAACCATTGAACCATTAAACCATTAAACCTTGAACCATTTTTAGTTCAACGAGTTCAATGGGTTCAAAGGTTTAATGTCATCAAAAAATAATTAAGCATATTTGTCAAGGTTCAAAGTTCAACTGCTTCAGGTTCAACAGCTTCAAAACACTTATCTAAGAGAAGAAGTCTTGAACCATTGAACCATTGAACCACTCATGTTCAAAGGTTCAATGGGTTCAAAGGTTCAATAGGTTCAACAACAATTGGTTCGACATGTTTTGTTTCAAAGAGCTTGGTTCAAGTGGTGAATTGAATAAATAGAAATGAAGGATTGAACCATTGAACGATAGTTGGTTCAATCGGTCGGTTCAAGTGACAGGTTCAAAGGAGTGCCCCAAAAGTCAAAGAGATAAGTGCCCTTGTAGACAGAATTTCCATGGTAAAACTGACTAAGGTAAGAAAAGTCTGAAGTAAAATCCCATCAAATTCCAATGGATTTTGCTAAGTTTCATCTGTCAAGCCCCATTTTACTTTGTTTCTAAGAGTTATGAAAGTTTCCATGTGTCCCTTGTAAGATAAATGGAAAGTGACAAGTGTTTACATCAACATGAATCCAAGTGAGTTTCAAGTGTATATATAGTCTTTCTAAATAATTGTAGAAGCCACCACATGGCATCTTCCATGGGACACTCAAAAGGCATCCAAAGCTTCTATAAGTTAAGTGAATGCTACCACGTGTCCTCGCTTATTTCACAGTGGATGCTACCATGTGTCACCTATTGAGATCAGTAGAAAATTGACTAAGGTAAAGCCAAAGGAAAAAAGTACCCTAATAGAGGACATTGAACCAAGCCCAGTACCCTTGCGGAGGGTAGTGAGCAAAGGTAGACATAGGTAATTCCTTTAGAAAAGATTTTTTAGCAAAATGGTCAAGGAAAAAATCCTTCAAACTTTTTGTCTAAAGGAATTCACCCAGGAAGAAAGCCTGATGGAAAGTAGAAACAAAGCTATTGGTTGAATATTTTGTCTATCAGCGTACTGGTAAACAAAATAGGTCTTATCAGCCAAAGCAAGAAGATTAGTCATCCTAATGTGTAAGTTTATCACATCAGAAGGAGACTTCTCTCTCCTCTCATCAAGGGGAGGTTCCATGTGGATATGCTATGTATTTGTATAAATAGAAAATAATACTCAAGGATAGGATCAGACATCCATCTCTCTTTTTTTAGAGATGATGTATACAAAACAAAGGAAAAACTCAAGAGAATGATAGACAACACTCCTCTTTTTTTAGAAGAACTATTCAACCAGCCACAAGAATACTCCTAGAAATAAAAGCAGAATATGATTGAAAGTATGGGAACCAACAAATCAAGACACAACACAAAGTCTGCACCTAAAATACTCAAGAGTAATATACGAAGGGAAATGAAAGCTCAAAGTCTTTTCAAAGTCCTTTACATAGAAATATAAAGAAAACACACTAAAGGCAGCTTATGAAGCGCAAAGTCTCTCCACAGTTGATTCTTCAGGACACCTTCCTGACTAATTTACTAATCATGCTTATTAAACTAATGAAATAGAAAAGATACCACAACACAAAGTCTAAAAAAGTCCCTTGTTTTCATTAACAAAATATGATTAATAGACTGAGCACAAAGTCTCAATGATGCCTCTCAATTTTGGTAGAGTTTCATTCAGATTGTCAAAAAGAAGATATTTCTACAATGAAAGAAAGTCCCTTATGTAGCCACTTCAAGAAGGACTCAGGAATAGTAATACATCATGATGCATTGGGAAATGTTAAGAAGGCAAGATGGAACTTTGGGGCATTTTACCCATTTGATCTTCTCAATGTAGATAAACAAGTCATGCAATTGAAAGATTACAACTTTCAATGTCCACCTGGCAGTCTGATCTTGTCTTCATCGTTCCTCCTTTCCAGATTAATTGAATCAGGCCTTAGATTCATCCATTTTTCTACCTTTCCTTACTTTTAGCTTGTTTTTGTCTTGAATTTTGGAAATGCATTCGGGTCTGTAAATTAAAGGCTATTTCACTATCTTTAAAATTGACGTTTACATGCCTGTCAATATGCTTCCAATGGCTAGTCGGCTATGCTAAATTTGACATCTTTGTGGGCATCACCTCTTGGTCTTCTTTTAGCTTTTGGCTTTCTGCTTAGCACTTTTCTAAATTGGACATACCCTTTTGGGCCTTGATAAATGATCCTTATTAAGTCAGAAAAGCCCTTTACTTTAGCCATCGAGAGTCCCCCATAAGGGCCCCTGCCCTTCGGGGTCCTTCAGTAGCCCTTTGTTTTATCAATCCTCGCAGACAAATATTTCCCTGGGCTTTTGTTCCCCGTAGACGTTTCCCTGGGGATTATTCCTAGGTGTTTGATTTAAAAGCTCCCTATGGGTAATTTTGTGGACATTCATCCTGCAGAAAATTCCCATGAACAAAAAGTTTGGGGAAAATTCCTATAGAAAAAAGTCTGCAAAAATTTGTTCTACCAAGTATTTGAACAAGTCTTCAAATTTCTTTTGAAAATAACCCTTTTGAAGGGTGTTTTGATCAATTAAGTGTCCTCTGCAAGGACACTTATCCTTCAAAAAAGTTCCTTTTAGCATTGAACCGCCCCTTTGAACTTGGCCGATGAACCATTAGTTGAACCAGTTCAAAGGTTCAATGAAGCGTGCCAAGTCCCTTTGAACCAAAATATGATGAACCATTCAATGAGCCAAATGGTTGAGCCAAGTGAATGAACCTGTTGTTGAACCTAGACGTTGAACCAAGTTTTGGTTCAATGGTTCAAACGAGGCTTTGAACTAATTGACGAACCAAATGGTCAAACCAAAAGATGCTGAAACAAAGGGATTGAACCATTTGAGTGAAATAAAGCATTAAACTGCTTGGTTGAACTAAGCCATTGAACTATTCCTTTGGTTGAACCTATTGTTGAACCTTAAACCCGTTGAACCTTTGAACCAAAGTGGTTTAATGGTTCAATGGTTTAAGCCACCTTGATTTGGTTTAATGTTTGGAAGCCGATGAACTAATTAGAGTGATTGAACTTTGAACCTTGATGAAGCACTTAACTCTTGCTAAAGACATTGAAATTTTTGCTGGTGTTTGCCGATGGAGATTTTTGTTCGAACCAAGGCATTGAAACAATCCCAAAAAATGACTAAGTGTTTGAAAACTGATTCCTTTCACTGAAATCACCTGCAAAAATCTTTGAATCTGTATAAATGAACCTACCTATAGAATTTGAAGATAAAAAGTCTGTAGATTTTCAACATGTAAAATCCATTAAACTTGATTTGAAAAGTCTATAGATTTTTTGAGAAGCTTTGAAAATGAGAAATATGAATATCTAAGACATTTTTGAAAATGGAAGATACAATTTTGGTCTGTAAGACCAAAATATTTCAAATGTTGTCCTAAAAATGAAAGCTATTTTTGGGAGACAACAACTGGCTCTAGTTAGAGAACTTCTGTCAATTGCAAAATGAATTAAAAGGAGTAGAATCCAGAATCTCCAATGTCTTCAAGTGTACCATTGGGCTTTGGAGTCATGCCACCCAGAAATGAAAGGCATAAAAAATGAATACAAATAAAACAAAATAGAATTTAAACTATACAAATATACATATATACAGAGGTAATGATCTGATACTTTAATAATTGAAGTGTTTCAGATGCTGCCCATTATGGGGCAGAGAAAAAAGTGTGCCATCTTGGTATTTTAACAAAAAGTTGTTTTCACCCATGTGCTAATGAATTATGAATGGGCCTCTCCAAAGGGAGTCAAACTTTCCATGCATTCCTTTTGGCTTTCTTCTTTTGTCCCACAACAGAACTTTATCCCCAATCTGGAAATCATGATTTTTGGCTTTCTGATCAAAAAATTTCTTTATCAGATTTTGATGAACAACAATTCTGTCCACCACCATGGTTCTTTATTCTTCTAGTTGAGTTAGGAACATGATTCTTTTGTCAAGAGAGCTTTCATATGTCTGATCTTTAATGGCCTTCACCAATTTCAATGCTAATAACTCTAAGGTGATTGGTATCTCAGCGTTAATCCCATAGAGAAGTTGAAAAGGAGACATACAAATTACCCTTTTTGGCATGATCCTATCAGTCCACAGAGCATCAACTAATGCTTTATGCCATGTCCTTTGATTATCATCTACAAGCTTCTTGATAATAGTTACCAAATTTTTATTGCTGGACTCAACTTGTCCTCCCTTGTAGAAAATAATCAAAAGAATGAGAGAGCATAATTCCATAATAAAAATATAATTGCGTAATTTATTGAGAGGTGAAACAAGCTACATTATTAGTAACAATTTTGAGTGGGACTCTAAATCTGGAAATGATATTCTCTTTCAGAAAGTTGCATACAACTTCTGAAGTAGCATGCTTTGTCGGGATTGCTTCTACCCACTTAGTGAAATAATCAATCGTTGTAAGGACATAATCATGTCCATCACTTGAAGATGGATTTATTGTCCCAATAAAATTGAGTCCCCACTGCTGGAAAGGTTATTTATGATTACTGGCTTGAGAGGTAGAGCAACCAACTTGGGTCTTCCAACAAATTGCTGGCAAAGTTCACATTTCCTTACTCACTTATGTGCATCTTGGAAAAGAGTCAGCTAATAATACCTGGCTCACAAAATTTTGTGAGCAGTCACAGGAGCATAAAAATGTCCTCCACATGCTAAATTGTGGAAAGATTTCAAGAGATAGGTCTGTTGTTCTTTATCTACACAGCAAAAGAAAACTCCATCTATGCTTCTTTTATACAGGTCGTTGTCCCAAAGAACAAAATTGGCAGCTTTCAACCTGATAGTTCTCTTCTCTTTGTAAGACAAATGAATAAGACATTCACCATAAGTCAAAAAATATGCAATATCTGAGTACCATTCATTGGTAGTGGAGACAAAAAGGACTATTGGCACATTTTCAATCTCAGTTTCTTCACATTGTGTATCTTTTGGCTTATTGTCAGCCATTAATTAGCAAAGGCCTTTACCTCTGACCAGCTTTGTTGGCTTGATATCCAAATCAAATTCTTGGATCTTTGCAATCTAATTACCTCTCTTTGTGCCAAACTCCTGCTGAGTTAATATAGATTTGACTGTACTGTCAGGAACTAAGGTAGTAGTATGTGAATTCAGAATATAGAAGTGAAAGTGTTTGACTACTCTTACCAAGGCATAGGTGTGCTTCTCTATATTCGAATACTTCATTTCATGAGTTTTCAGAGGGTAGCTCATGAAAAAGATGGGGGATTCCATACCTTATTTATCTTGTTGGACAAGAATCACTGAAAGAGTATGCTCAGATGCATAGCTATATATAATGAAATCTTTGTGGTCATTTGGGTAGACCAAGGTAGGGGCATGAGCAATAGTGACCTTGATATCTTGAAATGATGCTTTGCCTTCTTTGGTCTAGCTGAAGGTAGTCTTTCTTTTCATCATGTATACAATGTGTCTTGTCTTCTCAGCAAATTTGGGGATGAATCTCTGTAAGAAATTCACTTTTTTTAAGAAAGAGTGAACAACATTCTTACTTACAGGCAAATTCAACTCTTGGATAGACTTGACTCTATCTGAGTCAATCTTTATGCCTTCTTTGGATACAATGTGTCCAAGGAGTTTTCCCTCTGTCACTCCAAAAATAAACTTCTTGGGATTCAAGGAAATACCATTCTGTCAGTAGCACTCCAGCACTTGTTGCAAATGGCATACATGATCAGATCAACACTTTGAAAAGACATTTAAATCATCAAGATATACAACTATGAATTTACCAATTTCATCTTTAAAAGCCATGTCCATAGCTCTCTAGAAGGTAGCACTAGCATTTATTAATCCAAAAGGCATTCTTTTGTATGCAAATGTACCCCAAGGTGTGATGAACATAGTCTTGTGTTGGTCAACTTCAGCAACTTCAACTTGGTTATAGCCTGAGAAGCCATCCAGCATTGATAACATTTTTGATCCTGTTACTGTTTGAAGCACTTGGTCCATGATTGGAAAAGGGTAATTGTCTTTCAAAGATGACTGATTTAGATTCCAAAAATCTACACAAATGTAGATTTTGCCATTTTTCTTCCTTACAAGAACTATGTTTGCAATCCATGTAGAATGATGGATTGGGAAAATAATTCTAGCATTTAACATTTTCTGAATCTCAGACATAATTGTACCTAAATTTTTTGAATTGTATTGTCTGGATTTCTGCTTGTAAGGTGTTGAATCAGCCTTGAGAGGATATATGATGGTAGATTTCATCAGGTCTGAGAGACTTCAGATTTTCGTATGAATATGCCAAGACATCAATGTATTGACAGAGCAAAGAAGTAAATTTAAATCTTTCTTCAGGTGTACAACACTTACCAATGTTGACCATTTTTAGATTTTCTTTGTTGGTCAAATTCACTTGATCAAATCCCTAAGAGAAATTTGAATCTGTCTATTGTTGCTTGATGAATCTATCATGCTTGTCGAATAGCTTCTCAAGAGAAACCAAGCCTTTAAGAATTTTGTTTCCTTTCAGTTGTAGAAACTCTTCATTTACATCTGAACTAGATTCAAAAATTAATTCAGACTTCTGAGATTCACTGTCTTCAAAATATAGCTATTCAAAATTATCTTTTTGTTCCAAGAAGGCAATGATTTGATTATCATCATTAAAAATTTTCCAATGATCAGCATTGTCAGGAACACTCAGCCTATAGACCAGCTCAATGGTGTATTTGGCTTCTTTAAAATCAGAATGAGGAACTAAAAGAGTTCTTGAAATAGTAAGTGCATCAGCTCTATCATTGGATTCTCTTAGAATGAAAGAAATATTGAAAGTATCAAAGTTTTCAATTTGGTCCCAAACAAGATTATGGTAATGGTGCAACCTCTCATTCTTGGTCTGATATGAATTTCTCACTTGACAAACCACTAATTTAGCATCCCCTTTAACATGAAGAAACTTGACACCTCTTCTTGAGTAGCCTTCATGCCCAGCAACAATGATTCATATTCAACTATATTATTTGTGTTGTTGAATTGTAACTTATAGGATGAAGGGAACATATCTCCTTGAGGAGATATCAAGACAATTCTGGCTCCAAAACTAGTAGAGGAATAACTACCATCAAATTCTAGAGTCTAAATCTCATCAAACACTATCTTTACTTTTAACTTTCCTTCATTAGAGATGGAGGGTCTTTCTTCATGATCTATATATAAAAAGTAATTACCCATACCTACGGATTCAAAGAGGATTTGAGCTTCAGAAGCTGACGTCTTGGTAACTACATACTTTGCTTCCTTTTTAGGAAGTAATCTTTTCATCACGCCTTGGACTAAGATCCTTGCCTCAGATAGATCCATGTTCAGTTCTCCTCCCACATCCTTACAGAAATTCTATCCAAGTAAAATGCCATAAGATGATGGGATGTCAGCCACTAATATAGTCATTTTAATCTTCTTGTTCAAAATGACTGCGAATGTAAATTAGGCATCTTTGATTTTCCCCAGCTATGGTACTTGCTTGGTCTCCATGGAGAAACATCTACCAAACGTCTTGGTCAATGTGAGACCAAGAGACTCAGCAACTTTGGTAGGCATAACATTATCAGATGCACTTGAGTCTATTATATAGTTACTCAGCTTGTGGCCATTGATTAATAGAGAAACATAGAAGGGTTCTATTTTTCTAGAAGTAGCTGCAAGAGTAATAATCAAATTATTTGGAATAGGCATATTTATTGAAGAATCAAAAGTTACTTTTTTTGCCTTTTATCCTGCAGGGATGGTTTGATTTTTAACATATTAGACCATCTTATTTAATTGATCTAGATTGGACTACAAGTATTCAAATTTAGACATCTATATTTTTGTCTTTTTGACATGGTTAATTATATCAAATGGCTGAATCGAGCTAGGTACAGAGAAAGGTACTTCAACTTTCTGAGTTTTCAAAGGGATGGGAGGTGGGTTAGTTTGTGAATTAGAAGTAGGAAGGGAAGGTGCAACAGATGTATTTACCTTTTGAGTAATGACCAGATCTTTTAATTTAAAAGGTAGAGTTGTCCCACGCTTGACAATTTTGACTGCTAGTTGTGGTTGTTCTTCCATCTTTTTTTATCAACCTGCTGGGCTAATTGATTCTTAGACCTAGTAAACACTACATATGATCCATCTAAAACTTTTCCTTTGCTTCTAGGTTCATCGTGATAATTTAAGAAACCAATATGGGAGTCACCAGCTGATTCTTCTTGACTATCTTCAATGATATCAGCATCATTTTCTTGATTTAATTCAGGCTGATAAGAGAATTTTGATTCTATTTCAAGGTATCCCATTGCTGAATTGGTTATAGGAGCTTCCAAGGCAAGTTTTCCTTGTGGAGGAGGAAGGCAATTTTGTTGTCCTTGGTTTTTTACAACATTGCCCTAATATGACTGACTTGGGAGTGTCTTTCTATATGTAGGAGCAGAAGACATTCCTTGAGCCATTTGCTTTTTGAGGGTAAGGAGTTCATTTGCTAATTTATGCACCATTGGATTTGTGGTGCTTGTAGATGCAAATTTGGAAGATGATGAAGCTCTGTTTTTATTGGGATCTCTTTTTATTTTCCCTGCTAAGATGAGATCATCTTCTACTCCATTGGCCAAAAGTTGAGCTACAGGGAGATCTATTTGGCTAGCACATCTCAAGAGGAAACTGACTTCAGGTAGTTGAGAATTAATGAAAAAGCATTTGAGATTCTTAGTTTTAGGTTTGGCAATCATTAGAAGTATGTTTCTCAACTTGTCAAATTTAGCTATGAAGTCTCTCATAGGCTCATGCGGCTCTTTTTTCATTTGTGTAAGTTGAGCTAGAAGTGTATGTGCATCTTCTATAGGTTTGAATCTAGCTTCAAACTTAGCTTTCAAGGTATTCCAATCATTCACAGATCGATCCTGTAAATGGTAGAACCAATCTGTAGTAGGGCCTTGTAGTGTTTCAACAAAAAGTCTGACTGCTACATCTTCAAAATCTACTTCGATTACTCCACAAGCTATACTGAATGCTATAATGTGTTCATCACGATGAACTTTCCCATCACCATAGAATTTAGGAAAATTCTTTTTAGAACTGCATGGAAGCTCATGTAGAGGAGGAGTAAGATTGAGAGGGCCAAAAGTGTTACCCAAGGGGCCTTGAACTACCATATAGGATACTGAAAAGGAGGGATAAAAAATCTTAAAGGGGTAATTATAGGCATAGCTTTATCAACATCAGAAGTAGATACTTCATCTGGTAATGGAAATCTAGCTTTAGTAGGAGGGAAGCTCTTGGTTCATTGGAGATGAGATGGTGAAGGAAACCGATCAAAATCACTTTGTTGGACCAACTCAAACACAAGATCAATGACACCTTTAGCCCTTTGGCTTCGTGTATACCTTGAATCTGCTAGATTGTAAAACAAAAGTGGAAAAGAATTAACTATGCTTTAATTAAAGCTTGAGGCTTTCAACTATGTGTTCTTTCCCAGTTGGTGTGGAGGTGAATGGAATGAATAAACTATAAATGGATTATGGGTATAATCCCCAGTGGAGTCGCCAAAAACTGTTGGGTGAATATTTTGTCTATCAGCATACTAGTAAACAAAATAGGTCTTATTAGCCAAAGCAAGAAGATTAGTCATCCTAATATGTAAGTTTATCACATTAGAAGGAGAATTCTCTCTCCTCTCATCAAGGGGAGGTTATATGTGGATATGCTATGTATTTGTATAAATAAAAAATACTACTCAAGGATAGGACCACACATCCATCTCTCTTTCTTTAGAGATGATGTATACAAAACAAAGGAAAAACTCAAGAGAATGATAGACAACACTCCTCTTCTTTTAGAAGAACTGTTCAACTAACCACAAGAATACTTCTAGAAATAAAGCAGAATATGACTGAAAGTATGGGAACCAACAAATCAAGACATAGCACAAAGTCTGCACCTAAAATACTCAAGAGTGATATATGAAGGGCAATGAAAGCTCAGTCTTTTCAAATTCCTTTACACAACAATATAAAGAAAACATATTGAATGAAACTAATGGAAGCACAAAGTCTCTCCATAGTTGATTCTTCAGGACACCTTCCTGACTAATTTACTAATCCTGCTTATTAAATTAATGAAATAGAAAAGATATCATAGCACAAAGTCTAAAAAATTCCCTTGTTTTCATTAACAAAATATTATTAACAGATTGAGCACAAAGTCTCAATGATGCCTCTCAATTTTGGTAGAGTTTCATTTAGATTGTCAAAAAGAAGATATTTTTACAATGAAAGAAAGTCCCTTATATAGCCACTTCAAGGACTTGGGAACAGTAATACATCATGATGCATTAGGAAATGTTAGGAAGACAAGTTAGAACTTTGGGGAATTTTACCCATTTGATCTTCTCAATGTAGATAAACAAGTCATGTAATTGAAATATTACAACTCTCAATGTCCACCTGGTGGTCTGATCTTGTCTTCATCGTTCCTCCTTTCCAGATTAATTGAATCGAGCCCTAGATTCATCCATTGTTCTGCCTTTCCTTGCTTTCAGTTGGTTTTTGTCTTGAATTTTGGAAATGCATTCGGGTCTATAAATCAAAGGCTATTTCACTATCTTTAAAATTGACGTCTACATGCCCATCAATATGCTTCCAACGGCTACTCAGCTATGCTGAATTTGACGTCTTTATGGGCGTCACCTCTTGCTCTTCTTTCAGATTTTGGCTTTCTACTTAGCACTTTTCTAAATTGGACACACCCTTTTGGGCCTTGAGAAATGATCCTTGTCGAGTCAGAAAAGCCCTTTACTTTAGCCATCGAGAGTCCCCCGTAAGGGCACCTACCCTTTGGGGTCCTTCGATAGCCCTTTGTTTTATCAATCCCTACAGACAAATATTTCCCTGAGCTTTTGTTCCCCATAGACGTTTCCCTAGGGATTATTCCCAGGTGTTTGATTTAAAATCTCCCTATGGGTAATTCCGTGGACATTCATCCCACATAAAATTCTCACAGACAAAAAGTCCAGGGAAAATTCTTGCAGATAAAAGTTCATGGAAATTTGTTTTGCCAAGTATTTAAACAAGTCTTCAAATTTCTTTTGAAAATAACCCTTACAAAGGGTGTTTTGATCGATTAAGTGTCCTCCACAAGGGCACTTATCCTTCAAAAAAGTTCCTTTCAGTATTGAAGCACCCCTTTGAACTTGGCCGATGAACCATTAGTTGAACCGATTCAAAGGTTCAATGAAGCGTGCCAAGTCCATTTGAACCAAAAGCTGATGAACCATTCAATGAGCCAAATGGTTGAACCAAGTGAATGAACCTACTGTTGAGCCTAGACGTTGAACCAAGTTTTGGTTCAATGGTTTAAACAAGGCTTTAAACTAACTGACGAACCAAATGGTCAAACCAAAAGATGTTGAAACAAAGGGAATGAACCATCTGAGTGAAATAAAGCATTAAACTGCTTGGTTAAACCAAGCCATTGAATTTTTCCTTTGGTTAAACCTACCATTGAACCTTGAACCCATTAAACCTTTGAACCAAAGTGGTTCAATGGTTTAACAGTTCAAGCCACCTTGATTTGGTTCAATGTTTAGAAGCCGATGAACCAATTAAAGCGATTGAACTTTGAAACTTGATGAAGCACTTAACTCTTGCCAAAGATGGTGAACTTACTGTTGGTGTTACCCAATGGAGATTTATATTCAAACCAAGGCATTGAAATAATCCTAAAAAATGACTAAGTGTTTGAAAACTGATTCCTTTGATTGAAACTACCTACAAAAATCTTTGAATCTGTATAAATGAACCTACTTGTAGAATCTAAAGATACAAAGTCTATAGATTTTCAACATGTAAAATCCATTGAACTTGATTTGCAAAGTTTGTAGATTTTTTGAGAAGCTTTGAAAATGAGAAATTTGAATATCTAAGACAAATTTTTGAAAATGGAAGATTGGTCTATAAGACCAAAATATTTCAAATGTTGTCTTAAAAATGAAAGCTATTTTTGGGGGACAACCAAAGCAAAGGAAGATTTCCTTCGGACAAATTGTCTAAAAGAATTCCTTTGGAATTTTTGTCTGAAGGAAAAGTCCCCCAAAATAGAAAACCCACATAGGAAATAAAAGTTCAAAAAGCTACCACATGTCCCTCATAAATTTGTAGCATAACATGCCATGTGTCCCTTACAAAATTTAGCAAAAACTGCCACGTGTTGTCTATCGAGACACAGTTTCAAACAATGGAACATGTCATGTGGCATCATCCACATGAATCTAAAATGAGTCTAGAATGTTTGAAAAGGGAAGCTAAAGCTTGACGAAAGCCACCATGTGTTGATATCCACAATTTCTTCCTTTGGTCTCTTTGTTACGTAAGGACTATGGTGGGTCTCGAGTGAGTGGCTAAACTCAACAGAAGCCACCACATGTCATCCTCCATAGGATTTTCAAAAGACATCTGGAATATGCCACATATCTTGTTATAACTCTATGGATCATGACAAGTGTCTGTATCCACATCTTGAGTTTCTTACAAGCTTCAAAGCTTCTTTTAATAAGCATCTCTTAGAGTCCCATGGATACTACTAAATGTCCTGATCTATTTTCTTAGTGGAAACTACCACATGTTAATTGTTAAAGACCAGTAGAAAGCAACCAAAGAGCAAGATCTGATTGAACCAAGGATCTGATTCAACAGCTAGGAAAGGAGGAATGATGAAGAAGGACCAAAAATATTCATGCACAAGATATGTTTCTAGAAGCAAACCGCTAGGTGGACATTGGAGAACACAAACATTCAATGGCATGACCCGTTTCTCTACATTGACAAAAGCAAATGGGTAAATATGCCCAATTCCAGCATTTCTTCTTGACATAATTTAAAATATATTTAATGCAACATGATGTGTTACTGCTCCCAAGTCTTTCTTGGAGGGCTATTTATTGGAGTCTCTCTTATTGTTTTAGAGAGATCTTTTGGTTACCAGAAACAAAACTCTATCCAAATTGAAAGGCATTATTGAGACTTTGAGCTTAGATTGTTCATCATATTTATTTGTTTGAATCAGAAAGCAAGTTACTTTCAAACTTTGTGTAGTTATAGCTTGTATCATTCTAGGAGATTGTTCTTATGTCTATTTCCTAAATGTATTCTTGTTTATGCAATTTAAAAAACAGAGCTAGTGGAGGTGATAAAGAAGGTGTTCTAGAACTAGTTACTTTTAGATTTTATGTTGTCATAATTGTCTTCAGTGTGTGTTTATTTTCTATTTTTATGTAAAGAACCTTGGGATGACTTTGTCCTCATTTCATCCTGTTGTGTTACTATACCCTATTACAAGTTATTTGTCATCACCAAAAAGATTCCTTTTGTCTACTGAACAACATTTCTGAAAGAAGAGGAGTGTCTTCTATCATTTCATCTAGATTTCTCCTTTGATTTGTGCACATCATCTCTAAAAAAAGAGAGATGGATGGTTTATCCTACCCTTGAGTGTTATTTTCTATTTATATACATACGTATATATATATATATATATAACTCTTGCATATCTACAGGGAACCTCCCCTTGATGAGAGGAGAGATTAGTCCCCTTTTGATGTGGTAAACCTACACATTTGGCCGACCAATCTTCCTGATGTGGTTGATCAGACCTATTTTGTTTATCAGTACACTGATTGACAAAATATTCACCCAACATTGTAGACCATAATATAGGTAATATTAATATTTTATGAATATTTAAATATGATTTTACAGGTGTTAAATAAGGTCATTTGACCTAATACTACCAATAAGAGGGCTAGATAAGTGAGAAGGCTTAAGAGGTTGTTTGAGTGAGATTGAAGTGTAAAGAATGAAAAGAAAATAGGTCATCATCAGTTGAATATTAGAAATAGGTGTTATAAGATGATCAAATATCATAGGTGACTTGGTTATTTCTAAGATACCTAGGGGTTTGGAGCCTCCTTGCAAGATAAAGCTTGCAAAAGACTAGTTGAGTGGGTGGTTAATTAGGTAAGGGCTAGAGCTCCTTATGAAGTTGGTGCTTCACTCAATTATTGATCTTTAGATTATATGAATATATCCCATATGAATGGTTTAGTGTTTTTTATTCCCCAAGAGGGTTTCCTACATATCTCTTATGTTCTTTTGTGATATTATTGTGTGGTTCTTTGTGTATCCATTGATATTTATGTGAATGAATGCTTCTTGAAATGATGAATGTAATTAAATAGAATTTTTAAGAAAATAATTAACCCCCATCTCAATATATACTTACAAAATTTGTTATTAAATATTAACCTTTGGAGGAGGCTTGATATCCTACAGGTGATCCTAAGTAGTATAAAGTGTGATGAGGACAATGTTCATATTGTTTACAATGATGGTACTTGTAGAGTTGTCTAAAGAGTTCAAATAATATCAAAGGTACCATTTGGTAGATCGTAAGGACTATATATAAGCTAATTCAAAGATCAAACCCAAAATTGACAATCTAGATGGACTATGAAGACATATTGAGAGAAAGGTATAGGTCAAGGCATTTCAAAGTGGTTTACTTGGTTAAATAGCATGGTAGAAGGAAGATGTTTATTGGTTTAGGTGTTCAATCAAAATTGAGGTTGTAAAGAAGATGTTATGAAGTGATATGTATCAACAAAAAGAGATCTATAAGTGATGGATAATTTGGTCATCAAGCTAGAGGAGCTGAGTTGAGTCCATGAAGCTATCATAGATGAGTAATAGTTTGATTAGAAGCCTAAGTATGATGGTTGAGACCTATTTGAGGTATGTTATGAATATTCATGAGGTATAAAGGTATAATCATATATTATTGTTTGTATTTCATGGTGGTTGAGGATATATGCACTATGTTATCAAGACCCAATGGAGGAGTTCATTGGAATCATGATTGCTTTAGGTGTTCTTGTAAGCCTAAAAAGAAGAGATAGTTGACTATAATAATTGATGAAGCGTTCTATTTTCATAATACATCTAAGTATGTAATAAGGAGGTGACTATATAATTTTATCATGATTAATGAGATAATAGGAAGAGATCATGAAGGTATTCTTGATACCACAATAGTTTGAGCTTGAGAAACTCAATGAAAGTGACCGTATTCTTAAGGTCTTTGTGAATGGTAGACATGGGTGATTTTTTTGAGTTGTATAATGATTTTGGTCCATTAAGGTTATTGATATAAGTGAATGAAGGAATTATTTAGGTTATTGTGTTCCTATAAGAGTAGTTTACTTGATCATTTTTTACCTTATAAGTGATGAATGAGCTTAAGACTCATAGGATATTGAGATGAGGGTTTTAAGTCTTCTAGTGTCTTCAAACCTCAAGGTGTGATCTCATAATGCTATTAACTCCATTATGGATTTTTTGTCTCAGTGTACATTTTGTAAGTTGGTTTAAATGTTTCCTTAAGTTGATGACATGCTTCTAATGCATGTTTGATTTTATGGTGAGGTCTAAAAATCAAGAATCAAAATTGTTAATCAAGAGAGTTATATATTGGTCTATACGATCAATGTCATTAGAGGTAGAGAATTTTGATCATAAAGATACATGGTCTTGTGATTATTAAAGAGTGAAATGACATGTTTTTTGTGTCGTGATATTATTCACATAATCATGAAAATGGTCATACCCTGTATCGTGACAAGAAGCTAGTAAGCTTGAAGAAGATTGCTATGGTGATCATTGAAGTTGTGTTATGGATTGAAATGGTCTCTTGATGTCTTGGTGACCTCATAAGTTCATGAGGGGATGTAGTGTCATGTTGTAAATGACATGAATATGTTCATAGTGTTCTAAAAATGAAAAATTTATGAGTGATAATATCAAGGTGGTGTTGATCCAAGAAGCAATTTAGATGACAATTCGGGTGACATTTTTACCCCAATTGATGATAAAACTTCCAAGAGCCATAAATTTTGTACCGTAGCTCCAATTGATTCACCATTTGAACCTTTGGAAAGATAAGAATGAGGATAATGCCATGATATTTAATTTATCTCCTATTTATGAAGTTTAACCCCTAAAAATCTTATGGAAGTACCCCAAATTTTAATTCTAGTAGTGCAGTCTAAAAATAGTAAGTTTCTAAAAATAGTAATTCCTCAAATTGTGTATTGTTTTAAAGCATGGAAGTCAAACCACGTAATATCCATTAATATTGGTGACCTTATAGATTCTCCCCCTGCTTTCAAAATAGGTATAATTTAGATGCAACCCGAAATGGAAAATAAGACATCTCTTCCTAGAGATAAGCATATAGTTGTATTGTGATCTTGAGTAATAATACATCTCTTGTCAAAGAATTAATTATTACTATGTTATTTTTATGTTATTGAAATATTTATCAACTAGAACTTATAATTTTTGGATCAATGGTATCAGATCCATTTTTCTTGAGAGTGTATGATCCTGAGGACGAGTTCAGGTTACGAGAAGCCTAGGTGAAAAACAATAGAACCTCCAAACTATCCACCTATTCACTCCGAACAACTTTAAATGGTGGATGAAATAGAGACATGATATTTTCAAGGAAATGGTGAATGAATCCCTCCAATGGAAACAATAATAGATGTTACAATAATTTGTCCAAATTCTTCAACAACTCTTGATGGGAAATTTTGGCTCCTCAACAACACTCTTGGCTCCTCATTCATGGAACATCCTTTCAGTTCCCCAACACCCTTAAAGGTTTAGGTGAATTTTTAAATTCCTAAATTTGAAGGCATAATCAATGATGATGTAGTATAAAATTGGTTAGATCAATTGTCTTTCTACTTCTATATAAACAAATTCACTGATGCAGAAAAAATCACTTTTTCTCTTTTGAAAGCATCATTGCCTGTGAAAAATTGGTGGGAAGTGTACAAAAAGAGGTTCAATATAGATGACATTAGCCTTGAGGCATAACCTACCTAGAATGATTTTTTGGAAGTGGTGAAAGAAGAATACTATCCCATTGGAGCATATGATGATCTATACATATAGTGAGAATAACTTTACCAAGGTACGGACCAATCTATTCAAGATTACATAGATATTTTTTATTATTTGTCTACAATATTGGGCATCCAAGAAAGTGAGAAACTTAAGACTCAAATATTTTTGTGGACTATAATGGTACATACAAGGAGTAATGGAACTCTTCAATTTAGAAACCCTCGGTGAGGCATACAAATTCATAGTGAAGATTGAGTAGAAGCATGGCAGAAAGAATACGAAGAGTCAGCCCTCGATATGGAAAAGTGAAAAGGAAGGTCAAACATGAGGCCAAAATTAGAAGTAATATGAGTTTCAAGATAAGAAACCCCAAAAGGGGAAGGCTATAAAATAATGTGATTACCACAAAATTGGAACTCACTCTAAAAAAGAATGTCGAGCCATCAAATCACTATTTTTTAAGTCATGATACTCGACATCTACTACTTTATCTCATACACAACCCATAGTCAAAGAGGATGAAGAATAAATTATAGATGCTAAGCCCGACACCATCATAATTTCATCATAGACCCATGAGAAAAGTCTAGATGACAGGGAAAGATTCTTTTCACTCCAAATTATGGGTAAAAGGTAAGCCTCTACATTTCATTCTTGATAGTGGGAGTCAAAAGAATTTAATCTCTACTAAAGTTGTGAAAATTCTAAATATATCTATGAAGCCTCATCCAAAGCCATATAGTATTGGATGGTTGAGCCTAGGGAGAGACCTCCGTGTCACCCATCAGTGTCTTCTTTCATATGCAATAAAACCTTTCTAAGATGAAGTCTTATGTGATGTGTGTTGGGTGAATATTTTGTCGACTAGCTAACTGGTGAGCAAAATAGGTCTCTTCACCACATCATAGAAAGATTTGTCATCCAATGTTGTAGGTTTACTACATCTAAAGGGGACAAATCTCTCCTTTCATCAAGGGGAGGTTCCCTATAAGTATAAAGGCACTATATACTATACACATAAGCAAAAAGTAACACTCAGGGGTAGAATAAACCATCCATCTCTCTTTTTTTAGAGATGATGCTCACAAATCAAAGGAGAAATCATGGGTGATTAGTGAAGGTACTTCTCTTCTTTCAAACTTAAAATTAAACCAAGAGCCAGATCCCTTCTTGGATAGTAGAAATCCTGGTGAAATGA
The DNA here is from genome assembly GCA_037957365.1 of Torreya grandis. Classification (NCBI taxonomy): domain Eukaryota; kingdom Viridiplantae; phylum Streptophyta; class Pinopsida; order Cupressales; family Taxaceae; genus Torreya; species Torreya grandis. The sequence goes on along the minus strand of JARHVA010005737.1, from coordinate 402,999 downwards.
TAGAAGGCACTTCTCTTTTTTTAGAAGTGTTTGTTCTTGCAAACAATAGGACTCTTTTCGATAACAAGTGACTAGTAATAGGGTAAAGAACAACCAACAATATAAGATGTAGCTCAAAGTCTCCACCTTGACTACCTTAGAGTGAGATAGAAGGAATAGTGGGGGCACAAAGTCATACCAAGGTCCTTTACACAGAGATAGAAAAGTAAACACACACTGAAGATGATTATGGTAGCACAAAGTCTAAAAGTAACTAACTTTAGGACACCTTCCTTATTACTTCCACTAGTTCTACTTGTTAGATCAAATAAACAAGAATATTTCTAGAAAACAGACATAAGAACAATTTCCTAAACTAGCACAAGCTATAATAGCACAAAGTCTACAAGTAACTTGCTTTCTCATTCAATCAAAGAAATATGAACATCAATATGAGCTCAAAGTCTCAGTAATGCCTTTCCATTTGGGTAGAGTTTCACTTCTAGTAAGGGGAAGATATCCTTCCAATGATACAAGAGATTACATTATATAGAGGCCTAAGGGAAGCTTGGCACTTTGTCCCATGGAGTGACCCAATACTACATAATTAATGCCTTAGATGCATTCTTGGTTTTATTAGGGAGGGCCATGCTAGAGCAAGGTGGTTGTCTTAACTATGGCATGTTGATTCATCTCTAGTGCCTCCTCTTAAGCCTAAATCACTCATTCCATCACCTGCTAGCCATGCAACTATCTACTCCACCTTTATTCCAAAGGGGACAAATAAGCTACACTTTAAATGTTGGCAGGCCCCAAATATCTACCTAGTAAACTACTTCACCTACTAGAAATAACTCCTACTGAGTTTCCCTCTTTGTCTCTTCCTTCTCTTGGCCTTGGTCTTAGGGTGTTTGAATGCATTTGTGTCTGCATTTTAAGCCTGCAAAGATCAATAAACACTTCATTGTAGCCAATTTGATGTTAGTGGGTCTTTCCTCTTTTAAAGGTTAACAACTAGCCAATTGCCCCAATATTAACATTTAAAAGCATGCCATTTTATTGTGACACAGGTAAGGACACATGGTAGAATCCATAGCTTTGAAACTTTTTAGAGACTATGTCTCAGCTCATGACACTTGGTATCTTCCACTGTGCTTTGAGGATTCATCCTTTCCAAAGGGAACTTGCCCTTTGGGGTCTTTAATAGGGTCCATTTTTGAGTGTCGAGTGTCCCCCCACAAGGGTACCTACCCTTAGGGATCCTCCAGGTGGCCTTCAGGATTTGATCCTTTCAGAAGGTCATTGTCTCTTTTATTTCCTTCAAACAAAATGTCTAAAGAAATTCCTTCAAATAATTTATCTGAAGGAAACCTTTCCTTGGCTCTATGCCTCTACATTTGAGGGTGCTCCTTCTTTGACACATGGCACCTTCCACTTCTTCAAAGAAGTGACACATGGAATCTTCCATTAAAATAGGTGAGGACACGTGGAAGCATCAGCCTAATTCATGTGAGCTCTTAAAAACCTTCAAGACTCTTGTAGGAGATGACATGTGGTAGCTTTCACCAAACTCTAGAAACACATTTAGAAATAGTCAGGACTCACTTTTAGCAATCTCACAGATGATGACACTTGTCAATTTCTATTGATTCTCACCAAGGACACATGGCATCTTCTGCTACATCATATTAAAACCCTCCACCATTGACATGTGGCACTTTTCACTCTCAGGCTTTTGTAATATCGTAGAAACACTTGGGGCTCCTTTGGATTCTCTTAGATGATGACACTTGTCACACCCCATTTGTTTTAGTCACTCATTTGGGACCCACCACGGTCCTTGCTCAAAGTAGTGGAAAGAAAGGAATGGACTGTGGATTTTGACACTTGAAGGTTCTTGACAAGCTTTAAAAGGGACACATGGTAGTACCCACTGCTTTTTAGAAATAAAGTGTAATGTGTTTTAGCAGGTGACACTTGGTAGCTTCTGCTCATCCTTTTCTTTTGCATGCTCCTTTCTTTGATAGAGGCTACCTTTAAACCTTTGAACCCATAAACTCATTAAACCTATGATGTGGTTCAAGGTTCAATGGTTTGGTCGATTCATTATTTTGATTTAGCTAAGTCTCTTTGATATCTTTAAACCAAGCATGTTGAACCATTTGAACGTTGAACCCATTGAACTGATGAACCAAAATGGTTCAAGGTTCAACGGTTTAATGGTTTAAGAATTTGAAACTCATTAAGTTCTCAGAGCTATGGAACCTTTGAAATGGTTGAACTTTGAACCTTTGCCAAAGTGCTTAGCTCTTGCTGATGATGTTAAACCTATGAGCCCACTAAACCATTGAACCAAAATGGTTCAAGGTTCAATGGTTCAATGGTTAAATCTTGGCATAGATGCTTGCCGATGGACATTTTGGTTAAACCTTGTCATTGAACCAACCTTGAAATTTCCTAAGTGTTGAGAGCTTGCTTCTTTCCTGCAGAGTCCATAGAAATCAACCTATGAAGCCCATAGAACTTGGCTTACAGAGTCTGTAGACTTATAAGAAAGCTTTGAAAAGTGAAGAACTTGAATGGTCAGAATAATTTTTGAAATGAGAAGAGAGGATTTTGGTCTGTAGGACCAAAATAGTTTAAATGTTGTAAAAAATGAGTGATATTTTTAGGGGGCAATAGCTAGCTCTAGTTGGGGAACTTCCCTTAGTTAAAATTTTAAAACAATTGAGGGGAGTAGAAACTAGAATCTCTAGTGCCTTAAAGTATGCCATTGGGCTATGGATTCATGCTACCCAAAAAGAAAGGCTCCAAAAAAGAAAATGAACAGCACAAAGCAAAAACAAAAACTATACAAATATATAGGTGAACTTATATGGTACTTCAGGAATTGAAGTACTTTAGATGTTACCCCTTGAGAGGCATTGAAAATGGCACTTTGTCCTGATAAACTAGAAAGAAGCCATTTTCTCCCTAGAACTAGTGATGGGTGATTAGAACTCTCCACCAGGAAACCAATTTTTGGTGTCTTCCATTTGGTTTTCTTCTCTTGCCCCATAACAAGACTTGCCTTTTAATCTAAAAATCGTGAATCTTTGCTCTCTTGGAAAAGAGTTCCTTTTCCTAGTTTTGATCTGTAGCAGTGTGGTCCATTACCATAATTTGTTGCTCTTCTATTTTAGTCCAACACATGATTGGATGATCCCCCTTAGACACCTAAAAAACCACTAGTTAATCATCTCCTTTGGTGTGGAGTTTGACATCCTGGTCTTGAGCAGTCTTTAATCTAAGTAATAGAGATTCACATTCAGCTATGTTATTGGCATTGCTAAACTATAACTTGCATGAGGGGGAAATATCTCCTTGAGGAGATATCAACACAGTCCTAACTCCATCGTTGGTAGAAGGATTGTTGCCATCAGATTCCAAGATCTAAGCATCATCAAAAGTTGATCTCCTATCATATTTCTCTTTATTAGAGATGGAAGATCCTTCCTTATTTGTACTGCACCCTACCAATCCTTTTGATGTCTTGTTTGGATCAATCCCTAGACTTTCATCTATAGGACTTTCATCTACAGAAACTTGAACATCCTTTGTGGTCAAGAAAAAATTACTCCTGCTTGAAGACTCAAAAATAATTTGTGTTGTAGGGGCCGACATTTGGGTGACCACATATTTTGCCTCCTTTTTAGGGAGTAATCTCTTCATCACGCCTTTGATAGGGATCTTTGCCTTAGATAGGTCCATAATTATTTCTCCTCCCACATCCTTACAAAAATTTCATCTAAGCAAAATTTCATAGGACCAAGACAATCATCTTGATTCTCTTGTCTAGAAAGGCTACAAATGCAAATTGGGCATCTTTGATTTGCCCCAATAGTGGTACTTGCTTGTTCTCTACGGAGAAGCATATACCAAATGTCTTGGTTAGGGTGAGACCAAAATATTATGCCACTTTGGTAGGTATGACATTGTCCAAAGCACTGGAATCAATGATGCAATTGCTCAGCTTGTGACTATTTATTAATAGGGAAACATAGAAAGGATCTACTTTCCTAAGGGCAGAAAGAGGAGTGATGACAAGATGGTTTGGGATGAGTATGTTCCTTGAAGGATAAAGAGATACCTTATTAGCTTCTTATCCTATAGGAATGACTATATTCTTCACACACTCCACCAACCTGTCCAATTGCTCAAGATTAGCTTGTAGGAATTCAAATTTAGTCATTTGGATTTTAGTTTTCTTGACATGGCCAACTATGTCAAATGAATGAAATGGACTAGGAAGAGAGGATGGGAGTTCATCCTTTTGGTTTTTAGGGGGAAGGACTGGACTAAAAAATTGAAGTAGAAGGCATAGGGGTATTTGAGGTACTTACCTTTCTTGCAATTACTGGGTCCTTTAGATAGAAAGGAAGAGTAGACCCCCACTTAGCAAATGAAACTACTTGTTGAGGCTACTTCTCTACTTTATCCTTATCAGCTTATTGAGCTAGTTGATTCTTGGACTGGGTGAATATAGCGTATGACCCCTCAATTACATTACCTTTACCTTTGGGTTCATCCTGATAATTCAGGATACTAATGTGGGAGTCACCAGTTGACTCTTCTTAACCCTCCATGAAGAGATCATCATAATTTTCTTGATCAAACTTAGGTTGGAAAGAGAAATCATGTTCAATTTCTAGATATCTAACTACTGAGTTGTTTAGAGGTACTTCAAGGGAAATATTCCTTTATGGGGGAGGAAGACAATTTGGTTGCCCTTGATTCCTAGCAGCATTGCTTTGATATGCCTAATTGGGGAATGTTATCCTTGGTACATCTCTTTATGAAGGAGTAGATGACATCCCTTGTGCCATTTGTTTTTTAAGGGCCAGTAATTCATTTGCTAGCTTATGCACCTTAGGATCAGTGGTGGCTTAAGGGGAGTATTTAGAGGAAGAAGAAGACTTACCTCTGTTTAGGTCTCTCCTTATCTTTCCTACGAAGATAAGGTCATATTCAACTTTAGTAGCCAAATCTTGAGCAGGTCGAGGTCTATGTGACCATCTCTTCTTAGCAGAAAACTCACTTTAGGTAGTTTTGAGTTGATGAAGCATTTGAGGTTTTCAAGGGTCGATTGAGCAATACCAAGAATTTGATTCCTTAGCTTATCAAACTTTGATATGAAATCTCTCATAGGCTCATGGGGATCCTTCTTCATCTATGTGAGTTGGACCAACAAGGCATGTGCATCTTCTATAGACTTGAATCTAGCTTCAAATTTGGCTTTGAGTGTGTCCTAATTAGTTACTAATCTAGCTTACAGGTGGTAGAACCAATTTGCAGTAGCACCTTGTAACATTTCCATGAAAAGCCTAACTACCACATCCTCAAATTCCATGCCTATCATGCCACAAGCTATGCTGAAGGCTGCAATGTGTTCATTAGGATGAACTTTTCCATCCCCAAAGAATTTGGGGAAATTCTTTCTTGAGTTGCATGGAAGTTCATGCAGGGGTGGAGTCAAATTTAGTGGGCCAAAAGAGTTACCTCAGGGGCCTCGAACTGCCATGATGGGATTATTGAAAGCAAGGATAACAAATCTAGGTGGAATTTGGATAGGCAAGGCTCTGATAATAGCAAGAAAAGTAGTTATGCCTTGTATTGATGTCCTGGTACGGGTAGGAGGGACACTCCTAGATCATTAAACTTGAGGTTGGGGAGAAAGCAAGTCAAAATTTCTTTGCTATGCCAACTCAAAGACAGGGTCAACAACACCTTGATCTCTCTAGCTTCTAGTATAGCATGGAGTTTCTAGATTGTGAATCAAAAATGGAAAAGGATTGGTCTTACTTCAATTTGAATATTAAGGCTTCAAACCACTTGTCCTTCCCCAGTAGAGTCACCAAAAACTATTGGGTGAATATTTTGTCAACCAGTTAACTGGTGAGAAAAATAAGTCTCTTCACCATAGCATAGGAAGATTGGTCATCCAAAGTTATAGGTTTACTACATCTAAAGGGGAAAAATATATCCTCTCATGAAGGGGAGGTTCCCTATAAATAGAAAGGTGATATATACTATATACATAAGTAGAAAGTAACACTCAGGGGTAGAATAAACCATCCATCTCTCTTTTTTTAGAGATGATGCTCACAGATCAATGGAGAAATCTTGGGTGATTGTTGAAGGTACTTCTCTTTCAGAAGTAACATTCAACCAAGAGCCAAATCCCTTCCAGGATAGTATAAATCTTGGTGAAATGATAGAAGGCACTTCTCTTCTTTTAGAAGTGCTTGTTCTTGCAAACAACAGGACTCGTTTTGGTAACAAGTGACTGGTAATAGGGTACAAAACAACTAGTAATCTAAGATGTAGCTCAAAGTCTCCACCTTGACTTCCTTAGAGTGAGATATGAATAATAGTGTGGGCACAAAGTCATCCCAAGGTCCTTTACATAGAGACAGAAAAGTAAACACACACTGAGGATGATTATGGCAGCACAAAGTCTAAAAGTAACTAACTTCAGGACATCTTCCTTATTACTTTCACTAGTTCTGCTTGTTAGATCAAATAAAAAAGAATGCTTCTAGGAAATAGACATAAGAACAATTTCCTAAAGTAGCACAAGCTATAATAGCACAAAGTCTACAAGTAACTTGCTTTCTCATTCAATCAAAGAAATATGAACAATAATCTGAGCTCAAAGTCTTAGTAATGCCTTTCCATTTGGGTAGAGTTTTGATTTTGGTAAGGGGAAGATCTCCTTCAAATGATACACGAGATTACATTATATAGAGGCCTAAGGGAAACTTGGCACTTTGTCTCATGGAGTGACCCATACTACGTAATTAATGCCTTGGATGCATTTTTGGTTCTGTCAAGGAGGGCCATGCTAGAGCAGGGTGGCTGCCTTAACTGTGGCATGTTGATTCATCTCTAGTGCCTCCTCTTGAGCTTGAATCACTCATTCCATCACTTGATAGCCACGTAACTATCTACTCTACCTTTATTCCAAACGGGACAAATAGGCTGCACTTTTAATGTTGGTAGGCCCCAAATATCTACCCAGCAAACTGCTTCACCTACTGGAAATAACTCCTATTGAGTTTGCCTCTTTGTCTCTTCCTTCTGTTGGCCTTGGCATTAGGGTCTTTGAATGCATTTAGGTCCATGTTTTAAGCTTATAAAGATCAACAGACACTTCATTATAGCCAATTTGATGTTAACGGGTCTTTTCTCTTTTGAAGGTTAACGTCTAGCCAATCGCCCTAAATTTGACATTTGCAAGCCTATCATTCTACTATGATGTGGGTGAGGACACATGGTGGCATCCATAACTTTGAAACCTATTAAAGACTGTGTTTCAGCTCATGACATTTGGTAGTTTTGACTGTGCTTTGAGGCTTGACCCTTTTCGAAAGGAACTTGCCCTTCAGGGTCTTAAACAGGGTCCATTTCTAAGTGTCAAGTGTCCCCCCACAAGGGTACCTACCCTTTGGGATCCTCCAAGTGGCCTTTAGGATTTGATCCTTTTAAAAGGTTTTTGTCTCTTTTATTTCCTTTAGACAAAATGTCTAAAGAAATTCCTTCAGATAATTTGTCTAAAGGAAACATTTCCTTGGCTCCATGCCTCTGCATTTGAGGGCACTCCTTTAACACATGGTGCCTTCCACTACTTCAAATAAGTGAAACGTGGCATCTTCCACTGGAATATGTGAGGACATGTGGAAGAATCCACCTAATTCATAGGATCTCTTAGAAATCTTTAAGAGTCTCACAGGAGATGACATGTGGCAGCTTCCACTAAACTCTAGAAACACATTCAAAAATAGTTGGGACTCACTTTTAGCAATCTTACAGATGATGACACTTATTAGCTTCTATTGATTCTCACCAAGGACACATGGCATCTTTCACTACATCATATTGAAACCCTCCACCATTGACATGTGGCACTTTCCACTCTTGGGATTTTGTAACATCATAAAAATTCTTGGGCCTCCTTTGGGTTCTCTTGGATGATGACACCTATCACACCCCATTTGTTTTAGTCACTCACCCGGGACCCACCATAGTCCTTGCTCAAAGCAGTGGAAAGAAAGAAAGGGACTATGGATTTTGACACTTGGAGGTTCTTGACAAGCTTTAAAAAGGACACGTGGTAGTACCCACCACTTTTTAGAAACAAAGCGTAATGTGTTTCAGCAGGTGACACTTGACAACTTTTGCTCATCTTTTTCTTTTGAGAGCTCCTTTCTTTGACAGAGGCTACCTTTAAACCTTTCAACCCATGAACTCATTGGACCTATGAAGTGGTTCAAGGTTCAACAGTTTGGTCAGTTCATTCTTTTGATTTGGTTGTCTCTTTGATATCTTTGAACCAAGTGCGTTGAACTATTTGAACATTGAACCCATTGAACCGATGAACCAAAATGGTTCAAGGTTTCAACGGTTTAATGGTTCAAGCTTTTGAAACTCATTAAGTGCTTAGAGATATGGAACCTTTGAAATGGTTAAACTTTGAACCTCTACCAAAGCGCTTAGCTCTTGATGATGACATTGAACCTATGAGCCCATTAAACTGATGAACCAAAATGGTTTAAGGTTCAATGGTTCAATGGTTCAATCCTTGCATAGGTTCTTGCTAATGGAAATTTTGGTTAAACCTTGTCATTGAACCAACCTTGAAATCGCCTAAGTGTTGAGAGCTTGCTTCTTTCCTATAGAGTCCATAGAAATCAACCTGTGAAGCCCATAGAACTTGTCCTGTAGAGTCCATAGATTTTTGAGAAAGCTTTGAAAAGTGAAGAACTTGAATGCTCAGAACAATTTTTGAAATGGGAAGAGAGGATTTTGGTTTATAGGACCAAAATAGTTCAAATGTTGTCAAAAATGAGTGTTATTTTTGGGGGACAACAATGTGGTCAATCTAGATGTTTGTGATGTACTCCTTAGTCAGTCATTCATATATGAGCAATATGGCATCTATGAATCATGAACTTGAAGAATCACCTTCACTCTTGGAACATGATGCTATAGGGTACTAGAGGTACTACTTCCCACATCTATCTCCCTGATCAGTGAAAATCAATGTAAGAGATTGGTAGAGAAGACAAAGTAATTTGTTCTTATGGTGGTCAAACCACAAAAATCTAAAAAGGCTGATGTTGTATTCTTGACTACACAATCAACACAACAACAAAAGTAGATAAGAAAAATCACATGAGAATATGATGACTTATTCATGTCACCTTTAAGAGTTCCACTACATTACTAGGTAAAACATTCTATGGATTTGATCCCAGGATCACCTTTGCCTAACAGTCCTATGTATCACATATAAATTTTGGAGAATGATGAGATAAAAAGATAGATTCAAGAATTGATCCAAAAGGGTCACATTATGTCAAGCTCTTCACCCTATGGTAGCCCAAATGTCTTGGCACAAAAGAAAGATGGAACATGGAGGCTTTACGTTGACTACCGAGCCTTAAATAAAATCACTGTGAAGAATCACTACCCTTTCCCTAGGATTGATGACATGTTGGACCAATTCTGTGGTGTGAAGTTCTTCACCAAAATTTATCTCAAATCTGGCTCTCACCACATTCTCATCAATCCCACTGATGTCTGGAAGACTACATTCAAATCTAAGGAGGGGCTCTTTGAATGGTTCATTATGCCTTTTGGCTTAACTAACACACCTACAACCTTCATGAGGATGATGGATGACATCCTATGACCCTTCACCAACTCATTTATGGTTTTCTACCTGGATGACACACTCATCTATAGTACAACATAGGAGGAACATTTGCAACATGTTTGTAAGGTGCTTTAAACTCTTTGGGAGCACAAGTTGTATGCAAATCTCAATAAATGCACATTTAGGATGACAAAAATTCAGTACCTTAGGTACATTGTGAATGATGGAGTCCATGTTGATCTAAAAAAGATTTGGTTTATTTGAGAATGGCCCACACCAAGGACCCTCATAGAACTTTGTAGCTTCTTGGGTCTTGAAAATTTCTATCATAGGTTTGTTCTTGGATTTTCACATGTTTCTTGGTCACTAACCCAAGTGACTAAAAGAGGAGCTAAAGCTACATTTTAGTGGGGTGAAATACAACAAAAGGCATTTGAGAGTTTGAAGAACAAACTTTGCTCAGCCCATGTTCTTGCCTTGCTAGATTTGCATCAACCTTTTGAGTTGATGACAGATGCATCTGAATATGCCATGGGAGCTATCATCATGCAACATGTCAATCTTGTTTCATATCAAAGTGAAAGTTTCACTGATATAGTTAAGAAATATCTGACATATGATAAGGAGATATATGCCATTGTGTAAGCCTGCAAACAATGGAAACACTACATTTTGGAAAAATAGATGGTCATCCACACTGACCACAGACCATTGGAATTCATCTAGACATAAAGTAAACTATGAAATGAGAGGCACCAAAAGTGGGCCACATATCTTTAGCAATTCCATCTAATAATCAAACACAAAAATGGGAGCTCAAATATAGTGGTAGATTATCTGAGTCATTCACCAATTACTACACTCACAATAGTTCTTGACTTGTGTGGATATGAGACTGCCACTTGGGGTGCTCTGTATGAAGTAGATCCTACCTTTTTTGATACATATCATGTCCTTCAAAAAGGTAAACATGTTTTTGATTTCTATTTGAAAGATAATGTCCTCTATCATATGGGGCAGATCTATGTTCTAGATGTAGAGAAATAGAAGATGACATGGGAAGTACATTTAAGTAGGACAACTGGACACTTTGGTATAGAGAAGACATTGGTTATTCTTCAAAAACACTTCTACTAGCCCCATATGTGAAAAGATGTGAAAATATATCTCAAATATTACACCCCATGTGTGATAGCCAAGCCAAAAAATAAGAATCAAGGATTGTACATGCCATTTCTAGAACCAACCAAGCCTTGGGAATCTATCTCAATGGATTTTCTCTCAGGTTTGCCCACTTCAAAACATGGTAAGGACTGTATTTTTGTGGTAGTTGATCATTTGTAAAAAATGGCTATCATGATTTCTTGTAAGAAAAATATATATGTTTAATAAACTACTTAGCTATATTTTAGTCATGTATGGATCCATTTTGGTCTCCCCAAGTCCATTGTCTCATATTGAGATAGCATGTTCTTGAGCATCTTCTGGTCCACTCTATGGAAGATGATCGATACCAGGATAATGAAGCCCACAACCTTCCATCCATTGACTAATGGTCAGATAGAGGTGGTGAACTACTTGATTGTTCACATGATTTAGATGTATCACTCCAAACATCCATGTACATGGGATGAGGGCTTCTTTTCAGAAAACATGGATATAATTGGGCCCTGCATAACTCAACCAAGCACAATCCATTCCAAGTATGCTTTGGGTTCTAAACCATGGCACTAATTGATATAGATATTCCATTCTCCACCATAGAATACACACCTCATGGAATAACTAAGGTAGTAAAGTAATAAAGTTCATTGAAGAAATGCAACACATCTAGTAGCATGTTTATGACATCCTAGAGAAGATGAATTAGAAGTATAAGTAACACCATGAAAATCATAGGATTGCACACCATTTTGTTATGGGTGATAAGGTTTGGTTATGGATTCAGAAGGAATGACTTGTAGGCCCACTCAAAAAAATTTGGCCTCCATGATATGGTCCCTACACCATCACCAAAAAAGTTGGAGAAAATGCTTTTGAGTTGAACCTACTAGCCTACCTTGGTCTGCATCCAATATTCAATGTGGAGCTCCTCAAACCATATCATTCACCTCTATTGGAAACTTTAGTCATAGAAGAACAACTTGACATTGATGAGATTGATCCATAGATTTTTTATCTAGTGGAGGAGGTTCAGATTGTGGACACCTGGATGAAGACAACAAGAGGATGCTCTATTTTACTTTATCAAGTGGTCAAAAGGGGCCAACCTAGCCACCAAGGTGAGTGGCTCAAAGAGAATAAAATCAAGACACAACTACCAAACCTAATGAGGAACATTGATGCAATGGGTACCATTGGTTTTCAAGGAGGGAGGAATGGTCTGGGTAGTAATTTAGGTGACAATTCGGGTGATAGTTCTACCCTAATTGATGATGGAACTTCTGGGAGCCATAACTTTTGCATTGTAGCTCTAATTGACTAGCCGTTTAAACCGTTGAAAAGATAAGAATGAGGAGAATAATGTGAGATGGAATTAATCTCTACTCAATGAATTTTTACCCTAGAAAACATAGTGGAAGTGCCCCAAATTTCAATTTTAGTAGTGCAATCTAAAAATAGTAAGTTTTTAAAAATAGCAATTCCTTAAATTTTGTATTGTTTTAACGCATGGAAGTCAAACCACTTAATCTCCCTCAATATTGGTGACCTTCCAAATCATCCTCATAATTTTAAAATAGGTATATATTAATATGTAACCTAAAATGAAAAATTAGACATCTCTTCCCAGAGATAAGCATATAGTTGTATTATGATCTTGAGTAATAATACATCTCTTCTCAGAGAATTCATTGTTACTGTGTTATTTTTGTGTTCTTAGAATATTTATCAACCAAAACATTTGATTTTTGGATTAGGTGTGTATCTATGTGGAATATAAGTTTGTAGAGGTGTGAGAGACCATCAACAAAGTATGTTAAACATGTGGTAAAGGTCTAGCAAAATGTTTGCAAGTGATAAGCTAGTGAATTTCATTATACCAAGGATATCTAGACCTATGTGACTAGTTGAGAGATGCATGAAGTAACATGAAAATATCATATGAAAGAGGTCTAATATATATAATACCATGATTTCTCAATGTTAGGTTATGGAGCTAAAAGCTTCACTGATACAAACATGGAGGAATTTGATGGGGTTGTTGAGTTGCAGAGCAAGTTGTAGAGGAACTGACATCGGTCAGGCCAACTGACGTTCGTCATATTATAGTGCAGAAGAAACTGACATTGGTTATAATTTAGCTGACATCAGTCAAGAAGGAGCTGACATTGGTAACTTGTGTGTGCATGTAGTTTGCATGTGGGTTCTAGACTGGTCTATTTTTGGACAGGCAGTTTACATGTAAAGACTATTTTTGGTCTTGAGTTACGAGTCTAATTATTGTAATTAAGAAAGTCTAATTATTATATGCATGAGATCTATATAATAGACTCATGGGCTATATTGTAAAGTGTGCTAGAAAGCCATTGTGCTTGTAGAGAGAGCAAGAGTAGCTCCTCCTAGTTCCAAAGGGGTGCTAAGTGTGTATGATCAGGGAGAGTTCCAGGTTGTGCAAGTTATGGTAGAAGATCTAATGGGGTACTGGTTGAAGAATCATGAGGACTTGGTGAGGCAAGGACAAGGGTTCTTTAGGGTGTAGAGACATCTACATGGTAAGTAAGGTCTAGTGATTTTCAGGTGGTTGCAAGAGCAGGGAGATCTACTTGGAGTATGGTTGTGTACTTGGTGTACTGGCAACGTTGTTATTGACTAGTGGAGGTGAACAACAACTCTATGTTTGAGTTGATTGTTGTGATCATGATTGAGAGAGTGAATTTTTAGAGGAGAATTACTGGTGAGCCCTAGAAGTGTGGGAGCTCTAGAGGTGTGAGAAGAAGTGTGGTGACTTCTTTATTGTATTTCCTTCTAGATGAGTATTAATACAATTGGGTATTGTCTCTCATATTCTGTGTTGTTTCATATTTCTAGTTACTTATTCATTCTGGTTAAATTTCGTGTTTAGTTTCTAATAAAGAGGTAATCATATATACTCTTATTGTAGAGAGTAGGATCCTGACAGTTGGTATCAGAGCTTTTGGTTGGGTTTACTAACAGGTTGTATCATATCTGGTTAGTATTTGTTGATTACAGGTTACTCATAGGGGTTTTTGATTGAGTGGGAGTATAGCAATGGTAGAAGAAAGTAAGCTATGAATGGAGAAACTAAATAGCATGAATGGTCAGATTGATGAAAAGAAAGAGCAGGTAAAGAAAGATTGTTGGCTAGTAGAAGGTTAGCATGAAAGAAAGGAAGAAGTAGATGTTGAGGTGATGTTGCACATGATGCTCTGGATAAAGTAGAATCTTGGTTTATAGATTATATTGCCTCTTTCCATGCAGCCCGAAATAGGGCATCTTTTCATGAGTATGTCCAGGGAGACTTTGGAGAGATTTATTTATGGGTTGGTGAGCCTTGTCCATTTGTTGGCAAAGGGGAAGTGAAGCTGAAATTGCAGACAGGTAACACATGGGTGTTGAAGAAGATCATGCAGATTCCAGTGTTGGAGATGAGTCTAATGTCTTCAAGAAAGTTGGGTGATGAGAGATGCACAATAACTCTCATATCAGATGCACTTGAATTAGATGGTGGTAAGAAATTAGGTATCCTTTATCTATCTACTTATATTATTGATTCACCTTCTGTTGCAGAGATGTGGCTTTGTAGGCTTGGTCACATGTGTAAGAAGGGAATACATGTTCTTAAGCAAAAAATGGATGTCTTTGACAAACTTAAGAACTAGAAAGCCTTGGTGTTCATGGAGGAGATGACAGATAGAGATTAGCTGAGGGTGTTGGATTATTCTGAGTAGGGTTGTGTTAATTTGAATAGGATTTTGATCCTAGGTGAGCTCATGGTTAAAAAGTCATCACTCATAGGAGAACACAGGTACCTGTATCAGTCAGGAAGAACCAACATTAAACAGATAGATACTAACATCGATCATGTGTAGATCAGTAGAGTCAGTGGTGTCAGGCAGGTGGAGATTGACGTCAGTTAGATAGGAACTGACGTCAGTAGAAAGGTTAGTCGTAGGGAACTGACATCGGTCGGGTGTAGATTGGGAGATGACCGAGATTGGTCACTAAAATGGATGTTGGGCAGACAAAAAGCTATCAAGGAGTCTCAAATGCCCATATGGAGGACTGAAAGGGTAAGTGAACCTCATATTCATTGTTCACCTTCTCTATATCACTTGTTGCTTACTGATGGTCAAGAACCAGAAAGATGTGAAGAGGCAATGCAAGTAGAAACTAGGAAACAATGGGAGCATGGCATCAATTCTTTAGAAGAAAACCAAGCAGGAGATTTGGTAGAGTTGCCAGCCAGAATAAAAGCACTAACAGATGAATGGATTCCTAGGTTAGAGAAGAGAGTGGATGGAATCATGAGACGGAAGGCCAGGGTATATGGTCTTAAGAAAGCTATAGGGCAATGGAGGTTTGACAGGGATATGACTAAGCATGGATTTAGTCAAGGTTAATGTGACCATTGTGTTTTCTTTACCAGGTTGGATAATGGTTACAACATTATCCTGTTACTGTATCTGGTGTGGTTGCTTGTTGCAGGGTTACACATGTAGGGAGTTTCTGAGTTAAAGGTAAAGTTAGTTTAGAGGTATGTCATGAAGAATTTGGGAGCAGCAAAATTCTTTGGCATAAGAGACATGGAAGATCACATGATGATTTTGTCTCCAGTGGGAGCTGATGTGAAGAAGGTGTTGGCGGGGTTCAATACGCAGGATGCAAAACTAGTAAGCACACCAAGGGTTGGACAGTTTAAGCTAAGATTAGAATAATGTTTGAAATCACATGAGGTCTGGTGTAGACCTAAGTTTTCCCAAGCAGTGGGAGTTGTCAGAGAGTTTGGAGCCAATTTAGGGAAGGTGGATTCTCAGGTATCTGAGAGGGACTAGCAGCAGGTTAACATGTTATGCAGGGTCAAGGACTTCACTACATGGATATGTAGGTTCAGATGTGGTAGGTTACTTGGATGACAAGAGTAGCACCACAGGTTGTGTGGTGGTTGGTCTTTAAGATTGAGCTTGAAGAGGGATACAAGCTAGGAAACAAATTAGATGGTGTATAGGTACAGGTATAGTTGTAGCTATTTATCTTTAAGTGGGAGATTTTTAAGTTGTGGAGCTAAAAGCTTCACTAATGCAAACATAGAGGAGGTTGTTGGGGTTGCTGAGTTGTAGAGTGAGTTGTAGAGGAACTGACATCAGTCAGGCTAATCGATGTCAGTTATAAGTTAGCCAACATCAGTCAGGAAGGAGCTGACATCGGCAACCTATGTGTGCATGCAGTTTGCATGCAGGTTCCAGACTGGTCTATTTTTGGACAGGCAGTTTGCATGTAAAGACTATTTTTGGTCTTGAGTTACGAGTCTAATTATTGTAATTAAGAAAGTATAATTATTGTATGCATGAGATCTATATAATAGACTCATGGGCTGTATTGTAAAGTGTGCTAGAAAGCCATTGTGCTTGTAGAGAGAGCAAGAGTAGCTCCTCCTAGTTCCAAAGGGGTGTTGAGTGTGTATGATCAGGGAGAGTTGTAGGTTGTGCAAGTTTTGGTAGAAGATCCACTGGGGTACTGGTTGAAGAATTATGAGGACTTGGTGAGGCAAGGACAAGGGTTCTTCAGGGTGTAGAGACATCTACATGGTAAGTAAGGTCTAGTGATTTGCAAGTGGTTGCAAGAGCAGGGAGATCTACTTGGAGTACGGTTGTGTACTTGGTGTATTGGCAGCATTGTTACTGACTGGTGGAGGTGAACAACAAATCTATGTTTGAGTTGATTGTTGCAACTATGATTGAGAGAGTGAACTATTAGAGGAGAATTATTGGTGAGCCCTAGAAGTGTGGGAGCTCTAGAGGTGTAAGAAGAAGTATGGCGACTTCTTTATTGTATTTCCTTCTGGATGAGTATTAGTACAATTGGGTATTGTCTCTCATATTTTGTGTTGTTTCATATTTCTAGTTACTTATTCATTTTTGTTAAATTCCATGTTTAGTTGCTAAAGCAAAGGTAATCATATATACTCTTATTTTGGAGAGTAGGATCCCGACACTCAGTAAGCTATATAGATTCAAGAATATGCAAAAATTGCTTATTGGTTAAGTAATTTGGAGAATGAAGGGTCTTCACAATTTATTCTACATGTTGAGTGTGGCTTGCCAAGAACTCTCACAAGTCTATGGAAGACATAGAATCCTGAGTTTATAGACCATAAGAAACTAGTAATCATGAAGGAAGAGGAATTTTTATATGTGTAGGTGTAGCCAAATGAGATAACTAGTTGGTTGAGGTGATGTATAGTAGGTGCCATAAGTTGAGCCAAGCTCTAATGTCTTGAGGATTTTGTTTTGAGGACTATGTATTTTTTCATAAGGTTGAGCATGGAGTTAGGAGGAGATAACTCAAATGGCCTGAGAAGATTTAAAATAAGTATGCATGAACAAAGGGGGAAATTGCTTGTTTAAGTGAAATGATCAGGTCTTAGGATTAATGGACTATGTAGATAACCTTGTGATGGTATAATAACCTTGTAATTAATGAAAAAAGGGGATAAAAGACTAAATGGTAGATCCATATTGAGGAGATATGAGAATGTTTTATTGTGTTAAAATGTTTTCCATCAATGACAAAGGGGGAGATTGTTGATGTAAGTACCTATTGGTGTGTTTGTGGCATTAAGGTTGTCATTGATGTCAAAGGTAGTCAAAGGCCATTTATTTCCTAGAGGTTATTTTGGTAAAAGACATAGTTTTTGATAAGATGTGATGCATCAGTTGAACATGGCATACAATAGGTTTAACATGATAATGAATCTTGAACATGAACATAGATTGTGCTTGTATAAACTTGATGATGGTGATATAGAGTTATTTGATCTTGAAGGTCTATATTTAATTGTTAGAGAATGAGAGAAGGGATGTTGGATAATGTATAACCATGTGTATAATTCAAGAAAGCTTTTAAGCTTAGGTATTAAGTCTTATTCCTTACATGAGAGACCTAGTATGATGGAATAGGCCTAGTAACATGTGAGAAGAGAACTGTGAGACCTATATGAAAAAGATTGAAAATGTGTGAGAATTTTATGAGAAAATTTGATATTTATATGAGTTTTTAAAATAATAATAAGAATTTTTTAAGTGTGTTCAAAGGTCAAAATGTAACTGACAGTCCTATACCTAGAGTGCAAAGAGACCTAGTGAGGTCTAATGAGGAGTCAATTTGAGTTTTAAAGGTGATAGAGACCATGTGATCATGGAATGAGTTTTAAAAGGTTGATTAAAACATGATTACCAACTCTAAGGTCATGAATTGAAGAGGAAATCAAGAAAACATGTTTGTATGTCTCATGTGCATGCAAATTGAAGGTTTCCAAGCCTAAAAAGGAATTTTAGGTGCTCATTGGCATATGTGATAGATGAGTTGTAATTTTATCCTTTTTTGAGAGATGGAAAAGGTTATTAATAATTATTTACAATAATTATGATGTGTATTAATTGATAGAGCTATATGACTAAATCTTAAGAGTGTAAACTAGTTTAAAACCCACTTTAAACCCTCATATTGACCCAATGGTAAAAATATTAATATAAAGTGCCCAAAATGGTTTGTTTGATATATTTTTATGCTTTTTTTATGGCTCATTAAATAATATCCAAGTGGTATTGGTGTGTTTAGGTAGTGAACAAAAGCTACAAAAATCTACTTGTTTCTAAAGAATTTGATTCTACATGTAGGGTCGACCAGGTCAATGCATACAAGTTGATGGATGTTGAATGAAAAAGTTCATTATTAATATCCATGTTGTTTTATTATCTATTTATACCCCATTTTTCATGAAATTTTTTCACCCAAGATGACCTATCACTAAAATGGCTAATAGTGAAAATAATGAGAAAAACTAGACGAGTGTGAGAATGTGTTTAAGGATGAGTTTCAGGTGACTAGCGATGAATCCACTTTTTTGGGGTATTTTTTAAATACATATTTATATTTTATCCTTGGTTTATAATTTTTTTAATGCTCACATATAATCTATAATGTGTTCTCAAAGTGACTTGTCTGTATGAGTCAAGACAGTGAAACCCACGATAATGAGAATGGTCCACAAGAGAAAAATTGCCATTGTATCATATGATTTTTGTGTTCAAGGGTGATATTAGTTTTTATTATACTTTAAATGTATTTTAATATCATTATTATGCTTTCTTAGGTGTTATAATATCACGTTTCTATGACTAGATATTTGCAGTGTTTGACAGTTCTTGATGTGCTAAGGGAAGTGAAATACATGAGATCTTATGACAAGATAAAATTTACCAAATTATATTGTTTATGGTGTTTTACATGTTAATTACATATTAAATCTCTATTTATTACATATTAATTCTCTATTTAATGTGGATATATGGTTAAGGTGTTGAGATGTAGAATCCAAACTGGCTTAGCAGATTATGTTAAGATAGTAAGAGAGTAACCTGAGAGATTGATCTATAAGACAAATGATTACCTATTAACTTTATATATAGGATTAATATAAAATATTAATTATAATTATATTAAATTAATGTGTCATTTCAAGTGTTAAATATAAACTTCTACATAATTGTGTTTTTGAAGGCTACAAGCAGTTTGAGTAGTCATCTAGGAGTGATGAGTTCAAGGTCCTATGGCCTAAGTTGAATAATAAAATAAATATTAATATTTTATTAATATATATAAGTCTCATATTAATTAAATTATAGTTACTTAAAGTGATCAATAAGGTGTGCAGAGTCAAATTTTTGTTGACTATGTGTTGGCAGTGTTTGGTAGCTCTAAGTGAGCTTTTTACAGAGAAGGTTTAGAGTCTGTAGATCTTAAGTTTAATATTATATTATTTATCATAAATAAGTTCATTATTTGTTTTTTACATATAATGTTTTTCCATATTTTATTATAAAAGGTTTTCTCTTTCCCTAAATGTTCATGACCGAGTTTTAGTGTGCACTAACAGTCCTGAGTAAGCTTGTAGCAAGAGAGTTCTTGAGGCCTATTGGCTTATATGATGATGTAAAATTTTAATGGATAGGTTTTTTAAGTAATTAAGATATATTTATGTTTTTTAATTACATATTTTTGTGATATATTCAGATTTATGCTTCAGATAATCTTGATAGACTTTTAAGAGTGAGAAGGCCTAAAAGGTGAGTAGGCCTAATTAGTAGGTCCAAATAGTGAAATGCAATAGATGAATTTAGGGAACCAAGGTGAAATTTTCAAGGGTATATTTTAATAATTTTTTATTTTTTTATCCATTTAATGAATCTTTAGATGTTCAAATGGGTTTGAGTGGTAATGTGTGCATGGGTAGGCCTAATTGTTCTGTGTCTCATTAAGACCTTATTGAGGTTTGAGGTTAATAAGGTAATGGCTAATAAATTAAGTGGTTTTTTTCATGATTTTAAAGTATTATAAGTTCAATATAATATTTATCCATTTATTCAAAGGACTTTATCTGACCAAAGACTTCTTGAGAAATAAACTTGTATAAAGGCAAGGATTAATAGACCTAAATAGATAAGTAGGTAGGTTGAGAATATATGTGAATGAGATAGGTTTTTGCACACTAGGTTAAGGTGTTTAAGATAATTATATATGTCTTATAAATATTTAATTAATATTTAAATATGCTTTTATAGGTTTTAAGCAAGTCTATTTGACCTAATATTTCCAAAAAGATGGTTGGATAAGCGAGAAGGCCTAAGAGCCTATTTGAGTGAGATTGAAGTATATGAGTGAAAAAAGAGGTAATAATCAATTTAATATTATAATTAGTTGTTATAATATGATAAAATATCATAGGTGACTATTTTTTTCTAATCTACCTAGGGGTTTGGATCCTCCTTGTAAGATAGAGCCTATAAAATACTAGTTGAGTGGGTGTTTAACTAGGTAAGGGTTCAAGCTCCTTGTGAAGTTGGTACTTAATTAAATTTTGGATATTGATTTTATATGGATATATTACATATTCATGGTTTATTGGGTTTAATACACAAATATGGTTTCCCACATAGATCTTATGTTCTCTTGTGATATGCTTATGTGGTTATTTATGTATGCATTGATCTTTATGTGAATGAATGCTTCTTGAAATGATGAATGAAATTGAATATAATTTTTAAAGAAAATTATTAACCCCCTCCTCTAATTATATAATTCCAAAAACATATATCTTATTTTCAAAGTTCATCTTATCCAAACAAAGGTAATGAGGACAAGTCTATCTCCTTATCTATGACTTAGTCCTTATTAGAATATTGCCAAAATATTTTTTTCAAATTCATGTAAATCTTGTGGAATATCATATAGCATCCATCCAATCTTATATAATATCCTTAAATTATTATATATTCATTAGGTCCACATATCCTATTAGTAATGTGTTTGAAGGGAGTTGTAGATGTTCATTATGTTGTGGAAGCTTTGAATATGTTTAAAGATTGTGTATGGGTTTTATCCATGTTTAGGTATCCTTACACTGATCTTGCAGGTGTCTTAAGATTATTTTATTATCCTTTTATAACATTTTAAAATACAACTAGGTATATATGAAAGAAAATTGATTGAATCAACTTCTAAGATCTCTCTAGGCCTCTTAAAGATGAAACATAAGTTTTCCAAGACATAAAATTTAGTATTACCTATAACAATGTGGTATGGAGGGGAGTTTAACCTAAGGTAAGATTAAGGAGGCTGAGAAAATATTGAATTCATCCTTGATAGATTTCAACACCATGATACTAAAAATTGCCTATGTACTATCCCTTTCAAAATTTCTTACAATCATCGAAATGGATTGTATAAGACTGTAAGAGGCTTCCAAAGATACCATTAGATACCTATAGGGGTGTAATGAAGCTTATTATTCCTTTAATGACCTTGATAAGATTTGAAAAATTTATTCTTTCCATGTAATCAAGAGATCATTTTCATTTTAGCATTAGCTTATCAACTTGATAACATATTGCATCACCATGAAAGACCTTGAATAAATGGTTTAAGGTAATAATACTACTATCTAGACCTATAAGGTCTCTCCAACTAGTCAAAAATATTACAAACACATCAAAACATGTAGAAAAGCATGTAGGTACATGCTTTAATCTATTTTATATTCTTTTATTTCCACTTGTGCCATGATTTGTATTCTACCATGTGCCCATGAGGTGTGCAGGTGTCTTATGATCCTTTTCAATGTCATTTAAGTGCATTAAGACCATCTATAAGAATGCTCTCAGTCATCAAGATCCATTTGAGGTTTTAGTAGGGATTATAGGTGTTTGTATTGTTAATAATCATTCATACAAGATAAGGTCCTAAAGGACTAACAAATATCATAAATTTGAATCGCATAAAACCTATCAATTCCTCTTAAAGATATCTCTTCTTTGAAATTGCTCATGTGACTTATCATGTGAATAAGAGGGAATATCAGGTTTCAAGCCTATATGTGTGTATTCAAGGTTGTTTTTGGTGTGAAAAAGTTATCAAAATATCTACTTATGATCAAAAATACTTTTTTATGACCTGATATATGACCTATAAGGTTTTCAAATGGTTCTTTGGTGCATTTATCCCCCATCGGTCATAAGAGATATTTTTATTATAACAAGGTTTTATTTAAATTTTAAAATATTGGCCATAATGTCCCTAATTATCCATTATTAGGTCAAACCTTACTTTATATCTATTACTCCCAAAAGCATCAAATATTCTTGCCTTTTTTGGATTATGTTTCCTCTATTTGAAGACTGTGTGTTTAAACCAATAGTAGAATGACCATGTTGGGGATGAGTGGAAATTGGTGAAACATGAAAATAAGATCTGGATACTATTAAAAAATGTATATCATTATCTTTCACTTCTTTCATAAGCTAAAAACCCTTAAAAAGTGTCTCACAGGCCCAAAACTTGTACTCTTTCAACCCTAAAACTTGTACCTACACATTTTTCTCATTTATGCATATGAATCCTTACATGTAAATGGTTTAGAATGTATTTTAAGGTTTTAAACATAATATAAAATTTATTTTACTCATATTCATGTTAAAACACACTTAACAACCCCAATATAGCCTATTTATTATGTAAAACTAGTCAAAACCATGAAATTTCTTGTCAACACAATCATGATCATTAGAAGTTTGAATTGGTTTTGATGTTGTAGAGGATTTTTGACCTTAAATATATAATTTTAAAAATTTTAAATGCATTCAAAAATTTTAAACATGACATTTCAAGGGAAAAACCATGGTACTAGGGTTTTGGAAAGGTTGTAAAGGTTGCTAACTTCTTAATAATGGTTCATAAAGAATAAGACCTTGGACTCATAAATTTTTCCATGGATTTTTATGGCATAGGGATGCATAACATCCCATAAGATAATTTTACCTAATACCCCTACTCCTTTATGAAACATCCTCATTAAAATGACCCTTCTTCACTGTATCTACCAACTTACAAACCTGATGGAAGAGTTGAGTAGTTTTTATCTATCTTGGACTTGTACCATATTTTTAGGATGGTTTTGAGTCTAATGAAGATATAATTGGAATTAGATAGACTTATAAGGTATTTTTCAACTTGAAAACCATCTAGTGAGGTATATTTAACAACTTGAGCAACTCTTTGAATGTCCTAGGCCCTTCTTCATCAAGAAAACCTACCTATTCTACCAAGATGACCTATTTTAGTTTTTGAAATAGATTATAATGGATTTATTATTGGATTTTATGGTGGTGGATTAATGTACCAAGATAATATTACCTATATTTATTTCATTATACTTATATTTATGCATTAAAAATGATGAACAAGGCAGTTTCAAATGTGATTTAACAATAGGAAAGCAATATTGTCACCCTTGAGCAAGATGACATGAAATATATATATATATATATATATATATATATATATATATATATATATATATAATATGATATTCACAAATGTTAAATAACTAAAAATACCATTTTAGTCCTCTAGACATGGTATTTTACCTTCACACTTGGTGTTACTTAAGTGAGCTACATTATGATATAAAAACAAACAATATATCAAAACAAAAAAAAAACATTAATTTCTTGAAAATGCCTTAATCTCTCCAAAATATTTTAAATGCAAAGTTAAATATTATTAGTTCTTATTATTGGTCTACTTTTTAACTATAGAACACCATGTTAGCTTGGATTATCACCACCTCTTTATCTTCACCATGGATCGAGTTATACATTAATCTTTGCAAAGTAACCTTAACATTTGCTAAGTTAACTTCTCCAAAAGCCTAAAAGGACTTCATGAGTGAACATGGCAAAAGACTAATTTGGAAAGTTACATGTTATAGACCCTAAAAACCTAATAAGACCTTATTTATAACTTGATATGGCATGGGAAATGATGCAGTGTCAATTTTAGATTATAGGGGTTGAATTTTAGCCTAAATAACTAAAACATCAATAATCACAAAACTATTTTGTTGTAAAAAGGGACAACTTACTTGAGTGTCATCAAGTGATATGAGCCCTAGTTGAGTAATTTGTAAATCAAGAAAGATAAGTATTCTCTGTCATAATAGATCTAAGAGTCATTTAGGTAGGCACGCCATAAGGGTAGTTAGTTCTTAGACCCATTTTCAAAAATATCCTATGATAAACACTTGAAAACTTTAGATCTAAGATTGAAGGCACCATATAGAAAACCAATGATGAAATAATACAACTAGTGAATATTTTAAGAGATAAAATCATGAAAATTGGGGCACTACATGTTGATGTTATAGTTACATTGGGAACACATAATAATCTGATGGATAAGTTCCCATAATGGTCCAAAAGAGATTTGATTAATTTTGAAACCATGGACATTAACTTCTAGGAAAACCATGCACTATATATAGAGATAGAAGCCACCAAGAAAATAACTTCAGCATCAAGGGTCATGCCTAGTCCACCTCCTCAAAGTACCTAGTCTCCAAAATACACATTAGTACACACATGGACTAGGATGCATACTACCACTTCCAATTTGCAATAACTCAACTACATTGGTAGCCAGTTTTGGTACATCTATAATTACAGTTTTAGTTTTATTTAGAACTCAAGTTACAACTCTAGTTACACTTATTTTGGATTATATAATTCTATACTATAGTTTTATTATTTTAGAGATGCCACATGAACACCCTTATAAATATACATATGTATTTGGATGTTATATTTGAGATAGAAATATTAGTTCCTAATATATTTTACATATATGTATTATATTTTAGGATAACTTTATATTGAGAAATCATTATTTTACATGCATACTTTGCATGAGAGTTCATAGTTCTATTTTATATGTGTATTTTTAGATAATGCTTTGAGATGATGTCTTCCCCATCCCAATATTATTTATACTTTTATTCTCCCACTCCAAAAATAGTATAATTTTGATTATTAAGATTAATACGAAATTTAGAGAAGTTAGACAATTTTTTTTGATGTGTAAAATCTTATTTTTTCTCCAAACCTATGGACTGTGTAAGAAGTTTTATCATTTCAGTAGCTTAATTATTTAGTTGTGTATGATATTTATTTTTAATACAGTTATTCATTTTTTGATTTTAATTATTTGGATGTATAGTTCATATGGATCATAGTCCATATTTCTAGATTTGTAATACAAATATTACAAACATGGAAACCTTTGATCTTATGTGGTTAAGCTTGTTGTATCTTGGTTCCCTTTAAATCCTAACTATGTTTTATCATTGGAATTCTATAGTATCTCATATCAAACATTTTTCCTTGATTCATTGTCTGGAATTTAGTTTAAATGTTGGTCTTGAAAGGTTTCATATTGTGTGGTCCATATGCCTTTTTTTATGCACTAACTTTCCCTCTTTTCTTGATTTTGTTTTGGATTAATTTTCACCCTAGGTTATAAACATAAACTATCCACAAATATAAAGCATATTTATATTCATCCATAGCTAACACATCCATGATAATAAAATTTCTTTTCTTATTTCTATTCCATCAACACATTATTTGTTAAACTGAACACCCTAAACCTCATACTTTGGAGTGAATACTTTTCACTGATTCTAATACATGAGATCCTATGTCATAAGTTTTATAGTGTGTATATAAAAATCACATCAATAATAATTTATTCTGATAATAGAATAAGGGATTAATTATCCATCTCTATTATCTTTAAAAAGAATCACTTGAGTTGCACTAGATGAACTTAAAATATTAACAAGGTCTACCTTAGAAACTAACTTATTATACCCACCTTTAGAAATCCATATAAAATTCAAGTCTTATAATGGAGTTAGGAGATGACCCCAAGCTTAATTATTCTCTCTAGGTAGACAACCCCATCATCTTTTAATCACAATAGCCCAACCCTAAGCTCATGATCAAGCTCCAACTTGGATGACTATTTTGGCAATCAATGTCACTCGAGTTGTTCATGATCTACCTAGAAACCCTAAGAAATATCTTCCTTCATTTTCTCCCTCAGGAGGAAAGTCTAAAAATTAACATGTGAAGTACTAGAAAATTACTTTGGGAATATTAAATGTAATCTATGAAGATATGGAATGTAGAATATTCCCCTTTAAACTTTAAGATGTGGCCTATGATTAGTTTCTTAATATCCCAAAAGGTTAAATCACATCATGTGTAGAATGTTAAAACACCTTTTTGGCATAGTTTGGATAGGTCACTAGTGCAAGTATTGCTTTTTAGCACTTTATAATCATTATAAGAGATCAAAATTATTTAATCTAATCCTTTAATGCTAGATTATAGAAGATGTATAACAGACTTGAAACTACCTACATGCCTAATGAGGCATTTTCCCTCAAGATGTATAAGAATACCCTAGACCCTATGATTTTTTTATCCATAGAGCTATCAATATTGTTATGCTACCACTAGTTTATGCTAAAGTTATCAATTTTGATCTACTTAATCTTGGTATTATCTTTCAAGCTTTCTATCTAATTCCAAATGAAAATCAAAATATTGTGGTAAAAACTAGAACACATTGTATAACCAATTGCCTTTATCCCATGTTCCACCCAACTAGCATCTCAAATTATAAAAAATTATGTGCATGTGTCTAAATAATAAAAATTGAATCAATGCTTGATATTAGTTAATACTCCTACCATACAGGGTACTAATTTTCACTTCACAAAGATAGAATTAGAATCTATACAAATCATGGTGCAAAAATTAAGTAATGAGTTTTTTATCATGAAAAAATACATGGGAAATATATGGATAGAATACCAACCAAGGTTTTATATTTTATAGGTACAATAGACCATTCCATAGGTTTAGAAACAATACAAAGTAATAACCACTCAATAAGATTTCAAAAATAAACTTCATGGAACCAATCCTTCTTGATTGGTGTTGAGTTCATAATACTGCACATCATGGTGAGATAGACTACTTCAAGTTCTACACTAATTTTGATATCTTTTAGAATGAGATAGATAGATAAAAAGGTTTAATGAATAAAAAAACCATCTTCCTCTACTACTCCAAGACACCCTAGTATAGAAATGGTATTTGAGACCTATGATTTATCATTTCTAGGAGAGGATGATAATGAACTAGAAAAAAAAACTAATGAGATTCATGTTGTCTATCAATATCATCAAGTGAGAAATAATTATAATATGAGGATCAAAAAACCTATCACTAGTTCAATACATCTAAATAATAATGCTACCAGCCCTCTAGATATAAATTATAACAATAAACCACCTCCTCCTAGAAGGGATGAGTAGTTTCAGAATATAGACCCATGTTAAAGATGAGGGTATAACATTATTTAGGACACGAAGAAAATAAAATATAACATCAACCTTCACAAGTTATCCCAACTCACCAAATAGAGGAATTTGTTACTCAAATCCCTAAGTGGGAGGACATATGATAAGTCCAAATATTCTCATGCCAACATAATGGTATATAAAGACAATATTGAATTACCATATTTTATGTTGACTACCATAATGTTTATAAATAATGTATGTAATTGTTTGGTTGACCCAAGTGCCTCAACCAATGTGATGTCAACAATTATATGTAATAAGTTGGGTTTGATGTAGACAAGTTAGAGAGTGGTCCTATATAAATTAAAATATTTAGTACCATGTGTTTGGGAAATAAAAAACATAGGCATTTAACATGAATATAAACCACATGTATAACATACCATAGACATTTTGATCATCAATATTGCATAATTTTGTAGTTTATTACTAAGTTAAGACTGATTGAATATGTTGAACAAGTACATTACCGCATACTTCTCACACATATGGATACCTTGTAAATGAGTGTAAAAATACATTAGAGTGGATTGAGAACTAAAGATGAAGCATATTATTATATAGTATAATGTCATAAACAAGAGAGTTGACTTTGTGTCTTCACATGTAGAAGTGTATACTTTCACCACCAAACAAGAAGTGCATGAACATAATTTAAAGGTATTTCTTAGTTATGGACCCTTCATTTTTATGGAGAAATATCAAAATAAGGATCCAACATTAGCATAGGTCTAACTAACCAAGATGGGAATCAATACCTACTTTCTTACATAATACTATTCCCATGCACAAATAATAGAGCTAAGTATGAGGCTCTAATCTTTGACCTTTATTTTTCATTTAAGCAAAATGTTAAATAGTTGCATATCCTTAGTGATTCAAAACTTAATTGTTAACTAGATCATAATAAAATGTCAATGTAACCTCACTTATTTGAAGAAGTATAAGCATCAAGCATGGGATCTGATTGAGTCCTTTGAAAAATTAAACAATAAATCCATCCCAAGAGATCAAAATTAGATAAAATATTTTCTAAAAACTTCATCTACCAATATGGATCCAAGTCAAGAATTAAAAAATTCAAAAATTCCTTGTGGATTTGGTTCCTTATCCTTCTATTCTAGACAATGTGGAAAACTTCCAAGAGTTTGAGGATGACCAAAAAATTATACAATTCCTGACTAGTTTTGAAGCTTTTGAATCTTAATTTGATAGATTATAAGGATAGTAATCCCATGAATATTTAATATATAGGAGAGGATGTTGTCTTAAAATTAAAGTAGACTTGTATCCTTTTGAGGATGATCTCTTTAGAGTGAGATTTTGATGTAGATCCCCAAGCTCAAAAGAAAAATTAGATCAAACCAACCAACTCTAATTTTATCAAGGATAACATAGGGATCAATCAACATCCCTAATATGTGAATGTGGGATTGAAATGGACTAAAAATGATAAATAAAGGCTAAATGGGTTGCTTGGATAATACAAATATGTCATCATATGGACCCATAAACAAATGAATGTATTCAACCTAAGGTCATCACACAAACCATCCCCTTAAAGATAAAGCATAAAAAAATTAGGAAAATACAAAGGTCTATTAATCCAATCTTAGAACCCCTCATTCAAATGAAATTACAAAATCGACTAGATGCCAAAATTGTCTTTCCAATTATGCATTCAACCTAGGTAGCTAATTTGGTACCAGTCATGAAAAAGAATAGAGAAATCAGACTCTATGTTGATTTTAGAAACCTAAACAAAGTTTAAAAAAAATATAATTACCCTCTACCTTATTTTTATGAGGTAATTCATATGGTAATCAGATCTAAAATGATGTCCTTCTTAGATGGATTCTTAGGTTACAATGATGTAATCATAGAGGTAGAGGATAGGTTAAATAATTCCTTTACTAATAAGTGGGGAAATTTTTCATATAAAATAATTAATTTCAACCTAATAAATTATAATACTACCACATAAATATCAATGGATTTTTCTTTTCAAGGATTAGTGGGCAAGTGTATCGTTATCTATATGGATGAGCTCACTATGTTTTCAAAAGAAAAATATGATCATATAAACCATATACAAAATTTATTAGATATATGTATGAGATATGGGGTGTTTTTTTATGTATATACTAAGATTTGGGTGAATAATTTACTTATCAAAGTCTATTTAATTCCATTCATTATTGTATGAAGCATTCATTCACATAAAAGATCAATGCATAAACAAACAACTACACATGTTTATCATAAGATAACATAAGAGATATGTGGAAGAAACTTTTATGGGATAAAACCCAATGAACCATGCACATGGACTATATTCTTAAAATTTCAAGATCTAAATTTTAGTGAAGCACCAACTTCACAAGGAGCTCCAACCCCAACCTAGTTAAGCATCCACTCAACTAGTCTTATACAAGCTCTATCTTGCAAGGAAGATCCAAAAACATAGTACACATAGAAAAAATAAATAATATATGATATATAATAACCTTATAACACTTTTTTATAACTCAATTTATGATGGCCTCCTTTTTTTTCACTCTTTACCCTTCAGTCTCACTCAACTAGCCTTTTAGGCCTTCTACCTCAACTAGCCCTTTCCTTGGCATTATTAGGTAAAATAACCTTGTTCAAAACATATAAAATCATAATTAAATGTTCATGAAATATTAATAAAACCTATTTTATGGTATTAAACACCTTCACTTGGTTTTCAAATGCCTATCTCATTCACACTTATGCTCAATGTGTGAACTAGTCAATTTAGGCCTATTAAGCCTTCTTAAGAATTTGACCTTATTATCTACACTTAGAAGATATGTCAGATGTTCATAATGGTATATATATTATTATTATGGTCCTAATTTAATTTATACTACTCCTTCAATATCTCTTGTCTTATGTCCACATTCCTCTCACTAGCTCAAATAAGCCAATTAGGCCTTATTTTTATACTCATCTCTTACCTTCACCCATCTTGGTTGGCAAAGAAATTTAATAAATTTTTTTTTACCATTTTAATGGTTTATAACAAATATTTTACACAATAAAAACTCACCATATGTCTTTCATTACCTCATTAGCCTCAAAATTCAATTAGGCCTTAATGAGACCTAAAATAATTAGGCCTACCCATGCACACATTACCACTTGAACCTCTTTGAAAACCTTGGGGATAAAAAAATGGATAATAAAATAAAAATAAAAATAAAAATATATATTATAATCTCAAATAATCCTCATAACTCTTTTAAGGTCCACTCACCCTTTGAACCCCTTCATTTACATTGTCGACCATTAGGCCATCACACACAATACAAGTCTATCTTGAGTATATGAAGCATAAAACTAAATATATCACACAAATATGTCATAATAAAACATTAATATAACCTTAATGACTTAAAAAATCTCTCCATGTCCATCATACATCACCACACAGGCTAAAAGGCCTCAATAACTCTCTTGTTACAAGCTTACTTAAACCTGTTAGTGCACATTGAAATTCCATCTTATTACATGCATTGACCTGGTCAACTCTACCTATAACATCAAATTCTTCAAAAATAAGTAGTTTGCTATGGCTTTTACTTATAGTCCTGATATAACAAAGCTACTTGGAGATACCTAATGGAGTATTATAAAAAATAAAATCATAAAAATTACCTTAAAAATCCATTATGGTCCATTTATATCTGTATATTCACCATCAGGGCAATATGAGGGTTTTGAGAGGATTTTGAACCAGTTTACCTTTTTAACATTTATTCATACAATATTGGCCCTCAAATGACAAAATAATTCTTGTAAATACTTTTTATGACCCATTTAAATCTCTCTAAAAAGTATTAGGACACTATTAAACTATCAAACTTGCCAATAAACATCTAAAATTCCTTCTTGGATTCTCATCTCTTCATTCTACATGCATAAGAGACCTTTAAAGGTGTTTTGTTACTTTCTCCTTCAGCTTATGACCCCAAAATTGGTTTAAAACATTTAAAAATCCTTTAAAACCTAAATAAATGCTCATATATTATTAAAAACCTTGAAAACTCAAATTGACCCTCCATTAATCCTCAATAGGTCTCTTATGCACACTAAGCCTAAAACTGCCAATCATGCATGGTCCTTGAAAACACTTGGAAAATTCTTAAATTATTTTAAAACCATCACAAACATGTAATATGAAATAATAACAAGCTTAAAATATACCATAATTATTCACACAAGTATCCAAATATATTAAGACATCTCATATTTCCACCTAGGGTGTTAGGGCTAGATCCATGAAAACACCTCTAATGAAGGATTTGCCTCTTTTAGCTCATTTTAAGAGTCATGTAGCTAAATAAACATATATATTTAATGATATAATAATTAAATACATACCTTTAATCTTATACATATTTTTATCACCATCATCATTCCTTTATAAGTCATGTCCATGCTCAAGGAACTAGGCCATCGGACCTACTAGGTACCACACCTCTTTGAGACCTACCTACCACTATAGATGAATTAAAGATTCATTATCATGCCAAAATAATTTCATTCCATCCTATAATAATGATTCACATATTCTCACAAGCTTGGCATACCAAAACATAGAGCCAATACCTCATGCATAACTCAAGAATCTAGTAGGCCATACATGAGCCATCATGAATACTTACCATGAAACTTCATAAGAGTGCCTTTGGGATATCAATGAACTTATAATAAATTTGAAATAAATTAAAAAATTAATTTGACAAACGCACCAATAATAAAATACCTCATAAAGTATTTCTAAATAAACATAAGAGCATATTTAGATCTACTAAAAGAAAACTACTAGGTCATGTATTTACTAAATATCAGATCTCCATTGAACTAGATCAAGTCTAGACCATCTCCAAGTTGACACATACCAACAAGAAGAAGGAACTAAAGTCATTATTTGGCCAGATGAAATTTGAGAGAAAGATGCCAAAATAGAGTAAAGAAAAGAAGCTTGGATAGTTTTCTAAGACATCAAAACTATCATTGCTCAGGATCCAATCCTAATCAGTCTAGACTTAAATAAATATTTATATCTTTATTCATTAAATTTTTAACGTATTATAGCTATTTTTCTTACACAAAATTTAAAATAAAATTAACATTTGATTACATTCATGAGTACCATACTTAAAGATGTAAAGTTAAAATACTCTATGATCGATTAAAATATATATACTCTAATAGAATCTATAAAAAAGCCTTTAGGCATTATATTTTTAGGAAAAAAATAGAGGCCATTGTTATATATCCATCTTTAAAGCTCATAATTTGATAGAATGAGTTAGGTGAAAGAAGAGGCATGTTAGTAAAGGAACCTGATGCAATAGAACATGCTAAGGATGAGGATAACTAAGTTTTATTAATATGCACAAGATAGTACCTATAATTAATATTTGATAAAATCATGAAAGAGATGAATTATCATTTAATAGATAATAAATAAGATTAATCTAGAGTTATATTAAGGTTTGTAGAGAATTTAGATTGCTTTAAATAAGATTAAACCAAACATTAAACATGATAATGTAAACAAGAAATAACATGAGAAATATGGTAGGTAACGATAACCAAAAATTCTATATTTATCTTAACAAAGGTTCATCATCTTCTTCAAAAAAACATACATATTTATAGTCATTATAGTTCCTAACTATTTATATTCTTCTCATACATTGGTGACAAAGAGAGGAGACTCTTAATCTTTTATCCCTTTAAAAATTATGGAGGATAGGAAAAACTACATATAGCTGATAATTTCATATAAAATGTTTGAATATTTGAAGAATATCTTACATATTTGTACTTATCCATTTTCTTCTCCCAACACTTTCCTAACCTTAAAATGTTATCTCATCTTGAGACAACATTACAGGTTTATTTGAATGCCAACTGAGGGCAAAATCTAAAAAATTGGGTAGACTAGTAAGAGTCATGATAATCGCTCAAGCCACCATTTTTGGTTTTCACCTTTTGTATACTACTTAGATTCCCATTTGTGTTTGCAACGAAGTATCATACCAACCTACCACCCTTTTACATTTTCAATAGGCTAGCATAACCAAGTGGATTCCCTTTATAGGTTTTCAACCATCTTGGCCCCACTTGTCTTACTAATCATCTCCAACACTCAATAGGAATGAGGTGGTGTTGCTGAGGAAGAAGGCTAAATAATAGGATCCTTGGACCTTGATTGATAAACCATGCACTATGTGATTTCTTTCTAGAGCTTTGATGGTGGTTTATAAACATGAAATTTGAGGATCAACGCCAACTCAATATAAAATAGAGCTAGGTCAGTTTTGAATGCATCCTAATTGAATATCACTTTTTGTACAATGTAAATTAAGATGCACATTAGTATGTAACATACAATGAGTTTTTTAAAGTCTGAGTCCTCAGTGGTAGTCATTTTTTCCTTTATATTGCTAGCCTTTAGTTGAATTTTTGTGCTCAATTGTTCTAACTTTTTTATGTCATTTTTATTGAATACCTAAAAATGCACTACATCATAGGTCCTACTACTAGATGAGGAGTTGATTATGCACATTATCCTTGTAATTGAAAATTTTATAGATAGCAAGGTTAGTTTCATCGATTGATGCAGTCTAGATATGCATAGTTGTTTTGGCCATGGTAGATGTGATAAAGTTTACACTTGAGCTAACAAGTGAATTGTCAAACTATTATTTCTAGTTTAGTAGGTTGTGTGTGAGCTAATGTGCTTGTAGTGATACAATTTAAATCATGCCTTCATACTCCTCTAGCGGATTCATCAAAGTAGTGGCATTAGTCTTCTAATTTTGACCTAAGATGTTGACTGAGCAAAGTTGTGTTTTACACCAATCCTTTGTAAGCTTTGAGACCAAGGTCTTGATCCTATTGTAGTTAGACATCACTTGGTCCTTCATTACTCAATAGGTCAAGTATGGGAAATTATATTTGGTCATCTTTTATACTTCATGAAGACAACCCCTGAGCTCCATATTTTTTTCCCTTGTATAATCTTTCTCTTGCTCTAGAGAGATATTTTTTTGTGTGATGGACTCTTGAAAAGTTGTGTCACCCTTTAGTTACATCTTCAAAGGCAACCAAGAGACATAAATTAAAGCCTCATACTTGATTGAGAATAATACTAATGTGATTTCTAAGGCTATATATCTAGGTCATGGCATAGTGGTTAGATGGAACAAAAAGGTTGTACACTAAGCAGTGACATAGAGAATGTCCCAAAGCCAAAAACCTCTTATTATTAGTTGTGGTAACTATGATCCTAAATATGTTTTTGTTGGTAATTGTTGTTGTACTATGGCATCTGATGTCATCTTATCTTATTTCATAGTATCTTCATCCATTTTAATTTTGACCTCTTCCTCCTATTTATTTTTCTTGTCTTCTTCCTCCCTCTTATTTTTATCCTCCTCTTATTCTTGCTTGTTTTTCTCTTATTCCTCTCTTTTCTTGTCCTCTTCTTCTTTCTTACTCTTCTCTTCCTCTTCTTTCTTCTTTTTCTCTTTTGTTTCCTCTTTTTCTTTTTTCTTTCTCTAATCTTATTTTTTGTTTTGATTTTTCTCTTGTTCTTCCTTCTTCCTTTGTTCTTCTTCTTCTTATCTCTTCCTCTTCTTATGTTCCTACTCATCTTAGACCTATGCCTCAGCTTATGATTGTGCCTATGATTATTTTTTTCCATAGGGCTTCATCATGTTCCTATTTATTTTTCTTTGGATCTTTCTCTACCTATTGTTATGTCTAGTTTGGTACATCTTGTTTTTGTTTTTCTACTTCTTTTTTCTTCTTCTATTTCTCTTCCTACACTTGTGCTATGATGGTTAATTATTGGGCCTAACTGGCCATCTCCTTGGCCTTTTGTATGTCTACCTCTACATCCTTAGCTTTTTTAGTGGCCTTAGCTTCTTTAGCTTGTTATTTCTACACTTATTATTTCTTTCTCTTATTTTATTCTTTCTTAATCTAATGTTTAGATATGCATGTAGATTATTCTCTTGTGGCATGTTATTCCTCCTCTATTATTTTTTTTATAATTTAATCAACCTCTTGTACCTATAATGATTGTAGGTAATACTTTGGTCATACCTCTAAATTTGGAACCTATTTCTTCTTTCTACTAATTATGATGAGTCTGCATCATGGTAGTAGTGTGAAAGATTTGAGAGTACGTTATGCTTCCTATATAATAACTAGTCAACCAAACATGTGCTCTTATAACGTGGGGGAAAATCTAGCCTCCCATTTCATTTATGTCATTTGTACTAGTTTTTCAAGTGGAATCCTTGGTAAGGGTGCAAATATGATATTAAGTTTGAATGTTGTAGTAGTCGAAGGATGGAAGAAGTCCATTCTACATTAGAGTTACTCAACTTATTCCTAGACTATGTCAATAATGATGGAAGGTGGGCAAGCTAGGAGTTACACCCATAGCTTAGGTGGAACCTAATTCTAAATTTTCACTATGAAAACTACTTTTCATAAAAACAATCTTTCTCCTCCTCCTCATAATAGTCTCCATCCATGTCTACCAACATGACTTGGTAGGATTCCTATGCATTGGTACCAATATCCATTAGGTCTCAAGAGCTAGCTATCTATGGCATCGTTAGGTCATCCTTACAAGTCATCATGATACATGTTGTTCTCTTTGAGGAAGGAGACACCTAATGAGAATCTAATTTATGATTCCCATTCTATTTTTATAAGCTTGATACTAACTCTAGTTATTGTTTAGTAAGAATGTTTGTGCCTGGTGGTCTAAACTAAAAGGGGGTCATACATATGACTACATACTTGTTTTTAGGTCACTTAAACCTATTCCATATCCATCATGATGAATAAGGGTAATGGTTTGAATGGTCAGTGTGTTAGATTATGAATTGTGATGAAAACTCCTTTAGGTAAGAGGGTTATAGTGGCATGTGATCCCAAATACTACAATATGTCTAGTGGGACTCTAGGGTGTGTAGAACTGAGGTCTAAGAATTATTCCTACCAATATTTGAATTTACCCTCATGTGAAAGGGATACTTGGTCCTATGTTCATATTATATTTTAGAGATACTACACTAGCTAGTAGTCTGTATATGGGTATACTTCACCCTCAGGTGATTTTTACTATGTGAAGTAAAAGAGGAAGATCAAGGACTGGTATTCAAAGATCTATTTGGGCATATTGCAACAATTTTCAATATTTTTTAGTAACTCCTAGATGAATTACTTATGATATTTGAACTCTTTAACTTGGTAGATCATGTTATGGATGATGTCCATAACTCCTTTAGGTATTTGTTTATCAGACTTGGTTATTTGACAAAATCCTTTCGTGATGCACTACGTGATAATACACATATGTTCATATGGAATTTAAATAATTGGGATCCCTAAATTTTATCTCACATATAGATCCCAAACTTCTTGTAAGATAGGGGTCATTTTCATGTTATAGGGCATTAAGGATTCTCTACACATAGGCATGCCCAAGGCTCAAGTCATGGCTTGTGTGTTAATGACAATAGCCTCATCTAGACCCAAATAGATTTCTCTATAATTATATCATCTAATCAATACTTGAATGATCTCTCCCATGTCACCAAAGGTTAGAATTCATAGTTGGTACTCAATGTCTATGTTTTAGAATTTGTGGGGAGATCAGAGGGTGAGTGTTTATGCAACATCAATAGGATCAGGGCAGAAGATATTTTATTTAGGTTCACAAAAGTACTAAAATGACTCTTAATCATTGTTTTTGGTCTACCAAAATGCCATGTCAACATCCATGGCTTGATTTTGTACATTAGTGAGACCCTAGATTAAATGCATGGTATCTATGGCTGCATGAGAGGAAATTTGCATGCTATGTATGTTCTGTGTAATGAAAATGGTTTGGATCTTAATCAATTTAGCTCATGAGAATATGTTAAGGATTAAATGTGATTTAGTGTTCAAACTTAGTTTTTATAGATTTTATGCCTCTTGGCTTCCATGTCTAGGTCGTGCTTAGCCATATAGTCATCTTGAATGAAGTGGTGGATGTGAAAAATCTACATATACTCTAGCCATTAAAGTAGTTAGTCATTGGTGCATGTTTGGAGTTATTTTGTTATGCTCTTTGGTGTCCTTAAAAGGGATACAAGTATCTGATGTTGACTAGCCATCGATTTTTTGAAGATCATGTCAATTGACCGTTTGATCTTATATTTACTTGTGGTGGATGACCATTATCTGATGAATATCTTGTTAACATGACATTTTGGCATCTTTTTTAAATTTAATATTTTTAGTCGATCCTCATTGACTTTTCCATCACCACACATGGATCCTCCTATAAACATTTGGTGCATGTGATTTTTAGTCTTTGTACTTCACAAATTTTATTATTGAGATCATCTAAAAATAAATAAAACATAAAACAAACACACACACACACACACACACACACACACACAAAACATTCAAAATTAGGGAAATCCTAATCTACATGGTGCTACTCATCACCCACTTAGTTTTTAGAATGAGATCAATAGACTATTGATGGTAGGGCTTAAGACTACATCCATTTACCCACCATGGTATTAGAGTTTTATAAAGATCCTTTATAACCATGGTTTACTATTGTGTTAGTTCATGTATAATGTAGGTCCCTTTCCATATTATTTGTAGCTTGCCTGGGAATACTCTAAATTGATTTTCATATAGTAAAGCTATTTGATCTTTGTGAAATTATTTTTAGTTCAAGTTCCTATCATTCCATGGTTTTTGACTTTATTTGTGCACATCCTATGTCCATGCTAATCCATGTCTAAACTCATCCATTTGATTTAGTTTGAAGAGTTTATTAGTAAAAGACTCCTAATTTCTAAGTCACATGACCATGGCAATGCACAAGATGGGTACCAGATATTCCATTAACATGATTGTTTCTAGACCATACACTAACTAAAATGGAATAAATCCTTTATCCCATTTGTTGTGTGTGTGATATGCCCATAAGATCATAGGAATGTGATCTTCCTAGTCATCTTGCTTGACATAAAATAATTTTGTCAACATTTTCCCTAGTACCTTATTGGAGACTTTAGATTGGCCATTAACTTGTGGATGATAAGGAGTGATTGATCATAAACTCTTCAATAAATTCCTTGATGGTGTTATTTATAAATTTCTTTCCTCTATCCCTAACTAACTTTATAGGGCATCTAAACCTGGTAATGATATTTTCATATAAGAAATTTTTTATATCCCTTACAACACATCTAGGTGTGAAAATAGATTCCATTCACTTAGTAAAATAGTTTGTCATAGTAATGATGCACCTTGCTTTTCTTGATTTACATGGTGGGTTGATTGGTCCAACAAAATCAATCCCCCATTATTGGAAAATTTTATCTACTAATAGGGGCTACAATGTCATCTCATATTTCTAGAGTGGTCTACCTATGCATTGGTAAACATCATAGTGCTACACAACTCTATGCATATCCCATAACAAATTTGGCCACAATAGTGTACTATGTATAATTTTTCTAGTTTTAGCTTCTCCTACGAAATGTCCTCTTATGACTCCTTGATGAGATTCCTCAAAGAGTTAAGGTCATATATGTTTCAAGATAACCCTACATATGACTTCCTCCTTATGTAAGTGATATATAAGTCCATTAATGATGATATATGGCAGTGCTCTAGTCACAAACTAATTTTTATTCCATTTCTAAAAGTTCATAGGGAAGATTCCCTACTCGAGGAAGTTGGTAATGGCTTCAAAGCTTTCAATAATAATAGAGACATGGAAAACATGGAAATTAGGAGAGTATTATTATAATTCTTCTAGCTCTTTTCCATTTAGGATATGGCTGAGGTGGTCTGGTTCTACATTCTCCCTTCCTGGCTTGACATTTATGTGGAATTGAAACTCTTTGAACAACATCAACCATCAAAAGATACATCCTCCAAGCATAATTTTATTGACCATATACCATAGGGCCTAATGGTTAGTTAAGAATTTAAATAGTGTTGCAAGTAGATAAATCCAACAATTTTGAAGTGTAAACATGATGGTCAGTGCTTCTTACTCAGTAGTTTCATAGTTTTTTTTTCTACATTAGATAGTTTTTAGCTAGTAAATTAGATAGGATGGTCAAGCACACCATCTATAGAATGCACAAGTATAACACCAACTTTGATGTCTGAAGCATCTACATGTATATGGAAAGGCTTATTTCAATCTAAAAAAACTAGTATGGGCATAGTAACTAGTCATTATTTCAACTCAATGAAAGTTTCTTGAAATTTTGAGGTCTAGATAAATTTTACATTTTTGTGAAATAAAGTTTCCAATGGAGATGAAATAGATGTGTAAACTTTGAGAAATTTATGATAGTAGCATGTATGTCTAAGAAAATAATGCATTTTGGTAAAACTAATAGTTGGAGGCATACTTAATATTACTATGATTTTTGCCTGATCTACCAGAATACCTTCACTACATACTACATGTCCAAGAAACTCTCCAAATGGCATAAACATAAAAAATTATTTAGATTCAAATCAATGAATAGATCTTAGCATCATTACAACATTAAATGTATCTTGGATGAATGCTCTTTGAATAGGGAGAAGACTACCCAATTATCAATGTAAACTTCAAGGAAATCATGAATGAAATCCTTGAATGTTGTAACCACTACATGAGAGAACACTGCAAGTGCGTTATTAAGGCCAAAAGGCATGACTTTGTATGAAAAATAACCCCATTCTATTGCAAAAGTTATTTTGGATTTATCCTCTTTTATTGTTAGAATTTGATGATATCTACTGAACCCATTCGTGAAAGAAGATAATTCATGTCTTACGACATACTCCAAAACTTCATATATGAATGGTATTAGAAATGGATTATTTATGCAAGCATCATTCAGAATGTGGTAGTCCTCACATACTCAAATTTATCCTATTTTTTTGGGTTGAACTACCATGGGGATTATCCATACATCCTGTATTCTATCAAAATTTTCCTTTACATTTAGCTTCATATTTGGATTGAGATTATATGGTCACTTCTTGATAGGCTTTGTGAACTCCTTTAATTTAATATGCATCTCACCAAGAGATGGGTTGGATCCTCAAACTTATAAAAATATGGTGGGAAGGACATCTTGGTAATTCCTCAAGATTTGTAGAGCTTCCAAAATTTTATTTTTCATCTAATAATCACCTATGATTGTTATTTTTAGAACCTCCTTGGTGTTAATGTTATCAACATGATTCTTGATAGGCTACTAACAAATATTACATTTTTCATAATCCACAGATTATTATATGTTATATTACACTTCTTGTTTGAGAATTTTTATGTTGTACAACTTATCTTCCTTAGTCAGTGTTGTATTAGTGTCTTTGAGTAGTTCTATATTTCACTCAGGCTCAAATAAATCATTCAAATCCAAGTCACCATTAGAATTTAAATATTCACTAACTTATGCCTCATCTTTTATGTGGTGACATGGCTGTCAAATCTTGTTCTTATTCCTAGTAGATTTGTACCTTTGTAAAGTCTTATTAAGATTAGAGGCAACATTTTTCTATGTAGTAGATTGTGTTGTAGTGCTCAAGTCTTATTTTTACCCATGGCATAAAAAATACTTGAGTTTCTATAGTGCATTATGGATCGATAGATTTTCATCTTCAAATAAAAAAGAATATATAAAATATCTCTATACTTGTGCCCAATGCTTTGTCTCCCTTTTACATTCTTGGTGCATGTATTATGATACTGGTAGTGGAGCAAGTGTATAGTGGAAAATGTGAACCTAATACTTTTGTGTAACATGTTCCTCATTATAGACTTCAACACACTTATGTACCTGAATTTTGGGGCTCTCACCTTCCTAGAATAATGGCTAATTGGTGAAGATAAAATATGATAGTTAGAATCTATTGATCATGAGCTTATAGGAATCATACCACTCAAGCTGATCATCTCAATGAGTTACCCACCATGTCACATAAACTCAATTCAAGTTATAATTTAGAGTATTGACCAATTAATTGATGGTCAAAACATGAACTTGTAAGTGTAAAATTAAATCATTAAGGTCCTCAGTTGCATAGTATATAGGAAATTATCATGGTTTGGCATGTTGGTATAATTAGTTATAAGGTTCTCATTGTTGCTGAGTGAATAATGATTGTACTTATGGTTTGGCTTGTTGGTATAATAAGTTACATTCACTTATGCACAAAGCTTTTTATAATTTCCTCAAAATTGATCTTTATCCAAATAGTTTCTTATGGAATGTATGCAGAGTTTAATTCATCAGGAATTATGTATGGCTTGTGCACTTTATTCAGAGGAATGACAATAAATTAATAATCTTGATGTGCCTTGAGTTAGTTTTGCATTGTGTTGATACTCATTTATCTATCATACACCCATTTTTTTCCTATTAATGTAGGGTATTGCATTGATTTAGTATTCATGTCTATGAAATCAAAGTTACCTCATAAAGACAAGTCTAGAACTTTGATCTCGACATCGTCCAATCTGCCAATAGGCTCAACTTTTCTATAATCATCTAAGCCTAGAGTTACTAGGTTGTAACTAAGAGTTGGTAATCTAATAGCTTCCCATATAGATCTAGGAATAATATTAACTATGCTATCAAATTTTAAAATAAGATTTGGGATATCATAACTAATAACCTTAACATCATCTATGCATCAAAATCCCAGGGTTTTTTTGTCTTGACATAATAGACTAGATTTTTTAATCTTTTATTGACCACACTATACACATTTCAAAAGATTATGTTGTAGATTCAAGATTTTATGAAATATGTCTTCATTGTGTAGACTACTCAAAAGTTTTAGGATATCCATGATCATAGTGACAACTTCATCTTGTTGATAATTCCTATAATTTGGCCATACATTTGTGCATTGATTATTTTAGCATCACTATTAGTAGTATCTTGATGTTGAATGTTATTAAACAACTATGAAGTTTCATTAATGATATTTTTTCCTATATCTAGATTTGGATATTTATCTCATTTAACTTTTCCAATTCTCTAATCCTAAGTCATTTCAAGTGGAGGCAAGCCATTTTTTTGCATGTTGTTGCCATGTCATAGCATTCAAAAATGATTTTTTTAGGCTCTACACATACCATGTTTACATTTTGGATGACTGTGTCCTTTTTTTGATTATCTAGAATAGGAAAACCTTTTGTGTCATGCTCATCAGAGACTCTACAGTATGTGTAAAATGACTATATTTTTGGATTCATTAGATAATTACATTGGACATGTTTATATTCCCCACATAGATAACATTGTATAGGAGGACTTTGATATTTATTACCTCTACCACCTTGGTACCTTCCTCTATAACCACCTCAGCCTCCCCCTCTATTAGACTGATATCCCCCTAATATCCTCCTTGTTGCTACATAGAGTTCTAGTGTTGGTACTTTTGATTATTATCTCCCATGCTGCATTACTACTACATAATTAGAGGGGTCTAATTTATTTGCTATTTTTACATTATTAGTAAGCTCCAAGGTGCTACATATCGATACTGAGGGGATGGAAGTGTCCAAACTAGTGAATAAGTAGTCCATATATCCAAACCATGAGGTTTATACTATGGTCAACTCAAAATCCATTGTGCACCTATTTAGGTTGTACAACTCTTATTAGCTTTGAGGCCTAGACTTGCTTTTTTTCCCAAGGAGATTTTTTGTGCAATAATGGTGAATACATATTTAGAGATGCCATCCTTAATTTCATATAGATCCATATAATTCATTTCATCAAGGTTAGTTAACTTGAAGAAATTATAGTATAGATTCTATGGATTCTTGATATATTACTATAGAAGGTGGCATTGTTCCATGGCATGGTCTACTACTCGATAGAGTTCATAAAATTATGTCTTGATTTTTGGATAGTTATTTTTATGATGTCCTTATTTTCCACATTTTTATACCATAAAATCAATTTGGGCTTATCAAATTCATAGTATTTCTCCATTTTATTCATGAAATCATGTACTATGTTTTTAATTTTAGAGCTAGTGATAAGGTCTTCTTTATAGTCTTCAATTTATTCTACATGCAATGCATTACCTATAGCATCTACGTTTATATCATATTGATTTTACACAGTGGAAAACTAGATCCTAGATCATAGTCCTTCAATGAACCATGCTTATTTGTCCTTATCTATTAAGGAAAATTCTAATTTTTTCATTACATCAAAAAATATGTAGTCATAGTCAGAGACTGATTCTCCAAATTTTTCCTTATCTCCTTCATGTATTGTATTATTTGTCTAGTCTATTTCTTAATCTCAAATTATGTGATTAGCCAATCATGAACATATTTTAAAATTCCTTACTAAAGATCTCTTTTGTATATGAACTTCAGTGCTCTCATAGCTAGAGCCCCTACTAATTTATACTTTTGTAAATTTTCATCAGTGACACCCTTAACTTGCCATTTCATTTTGAAAGTTAGTAAGTATTATTCAGGGTCTATGGACCCATCATAGATGGCTAAATTTAGGAATCCTATTAATTGTTTCAACATATTGACTAGTATGAATGGAGTCTTATGTGTAGCTAATATTAGAGGCATTTATTTTCTAAGTGATCTAGTCTCTGTACTTCTTTGTGCACTAGAAGAATTATCATGCACACTTTGCTTATTTGCACTTTCTTCTTATTGCTATCTAGCTTAAACTAATCATATATGATTAAAATCCTTCCTAATTGATTTTTTGTGAATTTACATACCCTAATGGTTCACATGCTTTGAAAATGGTATTTCCCAATTTGCATCTTCTTACTTGGATAAAAAATTATAATATAATATAGAATA
Organism: Torreya grandis; assembly: GCA_037957365.1. Taxonomy (NCBI): domain Eukaryota; kingdom Viridiplantae; phylum Streptophyta; class Pinopsida; order Cupressales; family Taxaceae; genus Torreya; species Torreya grandis. The sequence goes on along the minus strand of JARHVA010005737.1, from coordinate 358,368 downwards.
TTGGGTTGTGTGGATATGTACACTTATGATGAATAATTATTTCTAGTTACTTCTTTTTTTGTGATTAAACCTATGATTAACCTATGAATAAGTTTTTTTTCTCTTTATAATTATTCTTCTCCAAAAAATACCCTTTCTTGTAGTTGTGCACTACTTATATCTTTTATCTTTTCTACTCCTAAACTACTCTCATCTTCCTCTTCACACATTTTATCTTCATCTCATTCTTTGCCCTCTCATTCTATCTATCAGCATCCATCATCATCCTCTTTCTTCACCCTTCACTCATCACATTTGTGTCACTCATTCATAATTTAATCTACTACAACTATTACTTCTATTTTTAGCTACTTGGGTATTCTTCTATTTATTCCATCTATTTTATTATCACAATTCACTTTCTAAATCCATAGTTTTCTTTTGACTCTTCTTCCCTCACATCTCCATTCTGGATTCAATTTCAAGCTCTACTTACTCATCTATCCATCATTCAACATCATGCACATACATCCCCATATGCCTAAGTGACTACTCTAGATTGGCTGGATTGAACACCATGGCCTTATCCACAACCAACATCTTCAACAAGAGAGGTATAGTCACTACAAAAATTTTCCTCTGATTCCTTGCATAAAATGGTCTTGTGTAGATTTGAATGCTATATAACCTTGCACAAAAAATTTAGTGATGTATCCATATATGGTAGTGATGACCCAATAGTATATCACTCTTATTCAATTAGTGTCCAATTTGAGCAACTAGTCTATCTTTTATTCGGTCTAGGTAATAGTTTATTTTTCTCTATGACTGAAGTAATAGTATTCTAGTTTTTTCAACCAATTAGTTAGTAATTCAGGTATCTCACACCAAAAAAATTCATATATTTCTATGTAGATATTAATCTAAATGATTTCAGTTGTGGTAACACCAATCCTCTTATGTTCTTCTATGAAGTGCCATACTTTTTGGTCTAACCATGTTTAAATGTCTTGCTATCCTGATAACCATATTAGCATAGTATCCTATAAAAGGAGTGTTTCCATGCTCATTGAACCATTATTATCAAAGGTTATTGGTGCAACAAAACATGCTAAGGATGAGGATAGCCAAGTTTTATTAATCTGCTTAGGATAGTATAGAGAATTCATATTTGATAGAAGCATGATAAAGATGAATTATCATACAATAGATAAGAACTAAGATTAATCCAGAGTTATCTTAAGGTTTGTAGATAATTTGGATTTCTTTAGATAAGATTAAATCAAACATTAAATATGATAACATAGATAATAAATAACATAATAAATATGATAGGTAACCATAACCATAAAGTTTATATTGATCTCAACAAAGGTTCATCTTCTTCTTCATACAAACATTCATATTTATAGTCACTATAGCTCCTGACTATTCATATTCTTCTCATAAATTGGTACCAAAGAGAAGATATTGTTAATCTTTTATCCCTTTATAAGTCATGGAGGATAGGAAAAAATACATATAGTCAACAATTTCATATAGAATTCTTGAATATTCAAATAATATCATCTTCAACTTTACTTATCTTCTTTCTTCTCCTAACAAGGCAAATAGATGGAAAGTTAAAATATTGTGATATTGAGATCATACCAACAAAGTTATTACAATACCAAGTGATCATCTATCTGATGATCAAGATTAATCCACACATAAGTATTGAACAAATTAACAAGATTAATGTAGCTAAAGGTGAGTGGTATACTTATGTTGTCCATTAATTACTCATAGGTACATGTCCTCCATAAATAAATAGAGAGTAAAGGTGAGGCCTTAGGATCAAATAATCTCATTACATGATCAAGAAAGGAGTCCTATATATAAATAACTATGAATACATCCATCTAAGGTGTGTTTTAAGGGAGGAATCTAATGACATCCTAGATAATTTACATCAAAAAATTGGTAGTGTGTATCCTTCAAGCAACACTAAAGCTCACAAGATTTTGAAGATGGGATACTATTGGACTAAAATATTCAATAATACACATAACCATATTAGGAACTTCCATGATTGTTAGGTATTTGTTAAAATATAAGTGAATTCTTTCATGCCCTTACATCTAGTCATTGAATTATGTCCCTTTTCTAAATGGGTTCTTGTCTTTATTGGGGTGATAAACCCAAACTCTTTAGTAGGACACAAGTTTGTCCTAATAGTTACTGACTATTATACCAAGTGGATAGAATTTATGAAAATTAATAATTCTAGAGAAATTGATGTTATCAAGTTTTTAGAAGAAAACATATTGACCAAGTTTGGTACTCCCATTTCCTTAGTTTGTGACAATGGTCTAAATTTTCAATATACTAAATTCATGGAGTGTGTATACAATAACCACATTACTACCAACTTATCCTTGAACTAATAACCATAATAAATGGAGTAGCTAAGTCCATGAATAAGAATATGATGGATGACATTGATAAATATGCAAAAGATAAACCAAAGGAATTATATCTCTTATTGATGTATGTATTATAGGTAGATAAAACTATACAAAAGTAAGTTATGAAAGCTTCACCTTTTCTATTGGTATATGGGTAGCAACGAGTCTTCCCCATACTCTCAGGATACCAAAATACCAATTGATGCATGATTACATGGGTGAATATGAAAGGATCTAGTCTAGACTTCTTGACATAGTCCAGATGGAGTATACAAGAATTAAAACACTACATAACTTCAATGAACATAAGGGTATTTTCAAATGGTGGTTTGAAAAAATATCCAAGGTCTTTAGGATTTCAGACCTAATTCTTATATGGATAAATCAAATGATAATAAGGGACAACATGATAAGTTCACTCCTTTATGGATTAGGCTGTATTAGATATCATAAATCGTAGGTAATAATGCCTTATAATTAAAATACCTCCAAGGTGATGACCTCACCTTTCTAGTCAATGGAAATATTTTGAAGCATTATTTCATGGTTGATCCAATTGTACATGAATTTGAGTGAATTGTAAGTGGAGATGTAGAATAGGAGTAGATTATATTTCCATTTTTTTAGGATTAGTTTTCCTATTTTCTACATTTTACTTTAAGTAGATTAGTTTTTATGCTTTCTAAGATAGTTCTATAAATTGCATAACAAACTCACTAATTTCCTATGTTAGAAATATAAAAGACATGCCAAAAATAATGATAAATATATAAAGAAGCACAATTGGCATTAATTTGGATTTAATCTGGTAATGTTAGATTTTATAGGATTGAGGTATGTATTATGATTGAATTATGTTCTTATTAGATTTTAATGAGTTTACTACACCTTTGGGATTTACTCTAACATAATCATGCACATTTTATAAATAAATAACGTTTCTGCAAGATTAACTACACTGTTACACACTAAAAAGTAGGGTGATAAATAATAAACATATAAATAGAGACACGATTATAGGGATGTGTTAAAAAAATTCTTATACATACATTCAACCAATGATGGTTCCCAACTCTTATCCTATGTATGTTTCAAAAAGCAAAATCATCATACAAACTTATAGAAGATGTGTGATTCAATAAATATCTACTAGGGATATAAACACATAGATGGAAATACAGTAAGGATTTGAGTGGAATTAGAAGTATCTCTATCAAGGCTATAGACACCTGGATGGTGGTAGAATAATTTTTATGCTTCTATTACTATTTGGATATAAAATATTAAAGTCAAAACAAAACCTACAATGTTTATCCAAGACTTTATTAAAACTCTCATAACAAGAATAAATTAAATTCACAAGATCACATACCAAAATCCAAGGAATGAAAAGTGTTAATATATTGGATAAGGAAGTAAGAGTTTTTTTCAAGGTCTAGTTTCTTTATTCTACTTTTGGTAGAGTTGAAGTTTTGTTGTGATGCATTGTTGAAAGTAGGGATTCTCAAAATAATAAAGATTATTTCCCCATTTGAGTTTCCATTTTTTTCCCTAATAGACACCCCCATATTAAAAATTATAATAGGGACCCAATATTGATTGAATATACCTTTTAATATCTTTTGAACTAGAACTCTAGGCCATGAAATTTGAAAAATTATGAACTTGAGGTTTTTGTTTTTCAAAGTTGAATTATGTTTCAAATTTATAAGAAAAAAAAAGTTGTGTTTAAGCCATACTACATGTTTTAATTTTATCTAATTAAATTTTATTTAAATCAATGCTAAAATATAGGTTCTATTTATGATCTAATGGCTAACATGGAATACATGTTTTTATTTTAGTCGGGTCTTTATTTATGTTGTGTTTTGAACAATATACTTCATACTTAGATGTTTTCTTGGCCTTCCTAAAACTCATTTATACTTTCCATGTGTCATTAATCTCCTCACTCAAATCCCAATTTAAAATTGAAAGTCATCTCGTTAACCTAGTGATGATGTTATCATGTAGCTTTATCTAGATAATCCTAGGGGAGTGGTACAATGAGATTCATCTATTTATTATCATCCCAATAACCTAATGATGATGTTATCATGGTCTACATCATCATGGAATTTTGTATAGAAAATATTGAGTGAGCAAAGTAATGAGATTTGTCCACATATGATCATTCCATTAATCTGATGATGATCTCACCATAGACTTTTATATGTGAACAATCCTAGGCAAGTAGAACAATGATATCCATCCATATGTCATCATCCTATTAACTTGATGATGACATCAACATGTTATTTTATATGGATAATTTTAGGCAAGTAAATTAGAAAGATATATCAATGTGTCATCCCTCTACTAACTCACAAATTAAAAAATAAATTACAATAATTTACATCTTAGTTACAAGTGGAATAAAAACACATAGTTACATGTCCTCTAAATACACATAATCAAAAAATTAAGACACTAAATTCAAGACTAGAAGAGAATAAAAGAGAAATTGAAGTAAAATATGTAAAAGTCAATATTATGAAATTAAAATTCAAAGAATAAATGTGGAAAAGAGTGAAGGTCATTGCTATAATTAATTTGCACAAATTGATGAATTAATACATTCAAGTCTTAAATCCAATGCAACTAAATCAATATAGTCTTAATCACCATTTTTGGTTATTGATTATAAGCTCTCTTGTGATCAAGTAATTAAATGGTTTTTCACAAAGCAAATCATTTCTAGAAAATAAATTCAATGGCATCCTCATCTCACATCCTATTTCCATCTGCATACTATATTTTAGGATAAACTAAATATACCGATACAATGATTTCTTTGGTAGTTCTAAACCATGAGTTCAAAATTTATTCAATGATTTTGGATGTGGTCAATGTAATAAAGCCATAAAAGGATGATGATGAGCTTTCCATTTTCACACATATATACAAGGATGACCTATTGGCCATCAAAGCAGTTGGTCATCACAATGAAATATCCAAACTAGTTTTAATGCCAAATATTGACCTATTATTTAATTTATTCTTGAATGGTAAGATTAATATTAAGATATTGTACTTTAGTATTAAGAAAAAACTAGTTTCATATATCAATGGAAATGCATTTGAAAGGTATTCTAGACTCCTTATACTGAAATTGACATATAAATAGGATATGATTAATTCATGGCTCCTTGCCAAAAAAATAAGTACTAAGTTTTAAGAATGGGATGGCAACCCAATCAACATTGTAATTCAAGGCCCTACCACTTTTATTTCCATTGTTGCCTTCAGACCAAGGGTGAGAATTTCTATGTCCATGTTAAATAGAATATATGGTTTTTAAACCATTATTTATGTCAATGAGATATGTGTCCCTTTCTTGGACATAATTTTGAACTCCAAAAAGATCATACACTTATGAGATATTATTAGCTTCGACTTGATATTGATAATCACATATTTGGGAAGTTTACTAAAAGGTAACTATTGCACTCAACATCCCCCACTCTCAATAATTTTTTGAATAGAGACCCACTTGAGGATGAAAAAAACTAACTATGATGTTGAAATAATGTATTGGTATTTATTATGTACTTTAAAATGATAGTATTACCAAACTATTCTTATGTCTAGGCTCTTGGTTATGAATATATTTACCTTAATTATAGTGGGATTTACCATTGCCCTAGGTATCTAATTTTTTGTTGTTAATTCTACTCGGGTTAACCTATTAATGTATTTCATAAGTTTCCTAAGTGTGCAAGTTATACAAGGTTGTGCTTATAATTATTATGTTTGACACTTCTAATCAAAATTATATTTTACACATAGGTTCCTTGGAACATTTTTCATTAGGTGTGTTACACCAAATCAGTTCTCCCAGGCTTTTATTACCTTCAACATCCATAAATCACTCTTTACTTAGAGATTTTTTACACTTTGATATTCAAATAAATTAGTACCACCCAATTACAATCCACTAACTTTTAGCCTTTCATACAATTATATACTTTTAAAATAATTTTTGGGAAAGCAGAGTGCTAGAATTTTACTAAGTGTCACAATCCTGCTCCCCCAAAAACTAACATGATCAAAGTTTAAAAGTATAAAAATTCTAGAAAATAATTATGGTGACAATCATATACATATCCCCATCCCATATGCACATAGTAATCAAATCATTCCAAAAAATTTATAAGTCTTATGGTCAAGTAGAGCAATGGGATGATGACACATGTCATCATTCCACTCATCAAAAATACACATAAAAAAAGGAGTATGAAATTTTTGGCCAAGCAAAAGCTCTAGGATGATGACACATGTCATCATCCTACTCACCCATAGCTTGTATATATATGAAAAATGGTATTATATGCTTGGGGAAAGAAATATCATAGGTTTATTTTAGGTGTCACCATCTTATAGGTCTAAACAATAATAGGCAATAACAAGGTAGAAAAACAGCTAGGATGTAGTGGGGAGGCAAAAATTTGCAACTTATCACTAAAACCACATAAGGGAATAACATCATGAAGGAAACACTTATGAAAAGAGTGGGAGGTAGACAAGTGTTGAAGAGATGATGACAAAGAACTTAGAGCCATAAAAGTAAAATCCACCTTGTAGTGGGATTTTCAAAAGGATGATGCATCACAAAGCAAATTCTAACTATGAAAATAGATAAAATAAAAAAAGAAGATAACATCATTAGAGACATTAATCCACATGAATTGGATAATATAATTTAATTCAACAAAACAAGAAAATACATGAGGTAATATATTATATCAACCAAAGAAAGGATAGTCACATTACCATCGAATTAATGACTACAAACATGAATTCAAAATACATTTATAGCTAAGTATACACATAGTCATATAGAACTATATCTTGAGTGTATAACAATGGATTACACTTCAAATTTTTCAACTCACCATATATTTATTACATTTCAAGGTATGACCAATATATAGGTACAAATTTATATGAAGTGTCTCTCAATCATGACTTCAAACACTACTCAGACATTTGGGAGGAGGTTGAGGTAATAGATCCCTGTGGCCCTAAGGATCAAATCTTACCCTTTACAAGAAAGTAAAAAATAACCTATTATCAATATAATTAGTAGGCATGCATGACATAGTAGGAAAACTATAGGTACTACCTTGCATCAACCTGATCTATGATTTACTTTTAAACAACCAAATTTTTGGTAAAATAATACATATTTTAGCACAACACACCAATAACATATGTCTCTAAATGTAACTTTGAGAAATATTACTTTCTCATTTCCATTATAGTATCTTACAACCAAGCCCTAATTGACCAATGAATTCTAATGAATAATGTAACCAATAAATTATAGGAATGGGCACATGACCCAAACACCTTCAATATCAAGGGACTCATCTCTACCATCCTAATTTCCACTTTTAGACTACGAATCATGATCACCATGGCCTCATTAAATAAAATATATGGTTTATATTAACACATGGATTCACACCCTCAAGGAAATATTGAACTCTCCTCATCCAAGTGGAATAATGGAAACATCTCTCTTGTTATGGGTGATAATTTCATTGAGATGAATCTTTAGATAAGGGGCTAGCTCTCCTTGATGCACCTTTAAATCTCTCTCTCTAACTTAACAATTGTGTATGAAAAGGGTTCATGAAAATAATTAAGAAACCAAAAAGGTGATGCACCAATGTTTATCTCCTCATATTTGACTAAAAATATGTTACTTAAAGACTAACAAAGTTTATCTCACACAAAACTCACAACTCTTCATGCATTGTCACATCAACATTTCACATGTTAGATTCAAACATTAGGAGGGAAATAGATGATTCCAAAAAGGAATACAATCATGTCCACTTCTAAAACATCTATACACTAAGAAAATAATACTAACAAGGACCTGCAACAACACTCTTTCTACACATTTGGTAGGTAACCAAAGATGGCATGTTAGGAAAGATGACCTCTCACTAAACAAGAAAAAGAGGATTTAAACCAATACTCAATAGTAAAACATGCGAGGGAAAAAATAACTTATATTATTTCTTCAAGAGTTTCAATTATAAATTTGGCTAAAATTTTCCCAATAACCAGTAGAGGCTGTTGAACAAAGGGAGGTAAATTAAAGGGAGTCCAAAGGTCACTTAGACATGTGTTTATATGAGATAATCAGTTACATTTGCATGTGGGAGAGAGGTGGGTGAGTTATGCCATGTCACCAGATGAATTAGTTACAATTAAATAAGTTACAATTGTACCAAATCAACTAGTTATGATTAAACCAAATTCTTGGGACATTTTGCCATTTATTACCTTTATATTCACCTTCAAGTTCCCACTGAGCCTTTTGACACCAATAATTAATTTCCATAGTTTGAGATTAAATTTTTATGGGCCATCATCCTTTAGTTATTTTCTTCAGATTTTTGTTTCCCTTGGACTTTCTTTTCAAAGTAATTTATTCCTTGGACACTTTTTCCACAGTCACTTTGTTTCAACACTTATCTCCTTCAGACTTTTGTATCAGAAAAAATATCTAAAATAATTGGGCTTTGACATCTTTTTGATACAGACAAGTTTTCCAAAAGAATTCCTTAAATAATCTTTTTTAAAGAATTCCTTTGGACTTTCCATTTGGTCTTTCAAAATTTTCTCTTTTTACCCTTTGCTCAAAAGAAATGGTCCTTCAATAATCTGTAAATGACCCTCTGGCACATGGAAAGGTCCCTTCAAAACTTTGAAGATGACTTTTAGAACTTTTTCAATTAAATAATTCCTTCATGACTTGTGTTCCACTCCCATTCTTTTGAGCTTTTATGAAAGTACCCCTTTCAGTAAAGTTTAAGTTCCCTTCAAAAAAGTTGTAAATGATCCCTTAGCCTAAAAATGTCTTTCAAGGAAATTGTGTGGACAATTTTCCTAAAGGAATTAGTCTTCATCCTTGAGAAATCTATCTCGTACAAATTATCTGAAAGAATTTAGTGCTTGGTTAAATGAAAAATCTAAAAGAAATAACACTTAGTTAAAAACAAAAGACTCAAAAGGATTACTATGCAAAGGCTTAGCAAAAGACCAAAACCAAGCTTTTTGAAAGAATTAGACTTGTATATTTTCTATGGGATTTGTATAGAATACTTCTTTTGATTGAAAATTGAATACTAGACCTAGACAAAGGTATAAACGTAGGTGGCTAAGTTTTCAAATAGGAGTGCCCAATTTTGGTCTGAAGGACCAAAATTTGGTCCAAAAATTGGTGACTCATAGGGGTAGTATACCTACTATACTAACTATACCAATATCCTAATTAATCCATTAGGCATGGAGTCATCTAATTGACTAAAAAAAATAAGAAAAAATTAGCCATGACCCAAAACCTTGAATAAGACAACTAGTTGCTACCTCAACCACACAAAGGGAAAGGACACACACAACAAGCAAACAAACTCATAACACACACACATGTGCATAAGAAATAAAGGGAAAAACAAGACACAACTGAAAGAAAACTAATATGTACATCTAACATGATATGTTTCTCCTCCTCCTAGATCAAAGGGGAAGCTTATTTTGTCTCTTTCATGACAAGAAACCTCATAGTGGTAACCAGGGAGCTTATTAGAGTAATAACTTGGTGACTCACCCTTATTGTTTGCCATTTTAATTGAAATGTATTAAATGTATTAGATTAAAAAATTTCCTCAACCTTCATATATTCATTCTTATCTTTGAGACATGTCTCATGTTGGTTCTTCATGCTAGTGTAGTCTATCAATGGATCAATGGTTGCTATCTCATCATCATTAGGTTCATTTGGCTCATGACCATCTTATTATGCATCATGGAAAAACTAATTATTTTCTATCCTTTTGATAATCTAGTCAAACTAATCTCTTACATCATCATGGCTCTTTTGAGGAAGGGTGGTTGGTGTGATGTTTGAGCTAAAACAAAAAATTTCTAGTTCATCCCAAAAATCATCATTTTCTTTCTCAAGAACTCATTCCTCAATGATTATATGAAACCAATGTGATCCCTCTCCTTATTTTTCACACACAAGATAATTTAGCTACTCCACAACATTATCTTACACCTCATTCAACTCAAGTCCCATGGCCTAGTCATTATCTTCATCAAAGCAATAAGAAGGTTCATCAAATAAAGGGAAAAAAATCTCACCATGCTTACATTCTCCATCCAACGTTGACAAGTGAAGTTTATCAATATCATCTTCATTTTTATAGATAATTTTCATGTATGTGTGACCTATATCTTCTCCTTGAATCATGGCACCTTTAAGAGTCACTTCTTCAACCTTATTCTCATGAAACCTCATATAATAACTACCTCTTAAAATATGATTTGACTACATCTTTCATCTTTGATAATGCCTTCCATCTCATGTTCATGATAATTATCACCATGATGATGCTCATGGGGAGTACCTATAATTATTTAATCTTCATCATCACTCATAATAGCCTCTTGATCAACCAAAAAATACATTTTATCTTATACACTTGCCTCCCTCAAAATAGGTTCCTCTTTAGAAGGGAATGAAGTGAAAGGTGAATGGATAGCTTCATGAGTTTAAAATGTAAGAGTTGGAGTATGGAAGGTAATGGAAGGTGAAGGAAGTGAAAATGGAGTGTGGGATTAAGGAGAGGACTTAGCAATGGACTTTGAAAAGAGGCAAGAACTAGTGAGCTCAAAATCAGATTTTGGATGAGAAGTGGGGTGTTCTTTGAGAAGCTCATGAGGAAGAGGAAGTAAACCTTGGGCTAAAATCAATTGATTCTCTTCCTTCCACTTGACTATCACTTCATCCACATTAGATGTAGCTTGATAACTCTCTTGAAAGGGTGTAGATGGGGTGTGTTTAGATATGAGATCTTCTACTGGGTCTAAACCTTCCATTACACCTTGACTAAGCAACCTCATTCTTCAATCTAATTCTTCAATCTGGTTGGCTAGATTCTCTTAGAAGAGTATTTACTAGAGATCATATGCATCATCATGATGAGGAGGAATATTAGAGGTTTTACATGGAAAATAAGAGGTTTATTGAGGATAGGCATCAACTTCATTCACTCTCTCAAGGTCTTGGGCTGGTTCATGATAGACATTTCTCCAACTTGGAATCTTGACATCATGTTGAGGGGCTTGAGGAGGTTAAGAGAGACTAGGAAGAGTTTGCACATACATAAGAAGAGTTGTTTGAATATGGATGTGCTGGTATCCAAAGGAAATGGGTTGGATTTCTTCAAAGGAGGGCCCACAATCTAAGAACTTGGAGTGTTTTGTTTCCATAGAAGGTTGATCTAATATCTTTTGGTATTAAATTACTAAGTACAAAGTATTAATAGTAGGGGTAGGTTATTTTGACATAAGAAAAGATTCATTATATGGGATATAAGGTTGGATCATTTTATTTTGGTGAGTAAGTGTTATTTGATAAAAAGGATTTGGTGTAAAGGGGGAGGTTTCTTTTGTATAAGAGAACATTATATTGGGATGGAAGAAGGTGTACAAGGTTGACTGCCTTGAGTGGATTGACTTCTCCATCTTACTAGTTTATCTTTCATGGATTTTATGGCTTGAGTTTGTTTAATCAAACACTCTTCTTTGTACATTAACTCTTGATGGTGTTTATTTTTATCATTCAACCTATCTATCTCCAACATTTTCTTTTCAAACTCCAACATTATTTCCATAGCACTCTTGGATTGACTAAGAGAAAGACAATTAGGAGAAATTATTAAGGTGATTCCATGAACAACATGAGCTTGGTCATAATTATATGAATGTACACAAGGTCTTTACTACTTAATAATGAGATTATACATACCAAATATGATTTCTTGATGTACTAAGGCTACTTAACCAATTGATTCAACTCAGAGTCACCATTGGTGTTCATTGAAATGCCTCCAAAGGCTAATTGGTTGGATAACACACCAAGAATTATTTAATTCCTTGGATAGATTATCCCATTGAGCATGCCAAAAATTGTTGACAATTGGATTTATACCCTCAAATAAATACTCATCTCTCCTCATCCAAGTGTCATAATGGAAACATCTCTCTTGCTATGGATGGCAATTTTTTTGAGATGAATCTCTAGATAAGGGGTTAGCTCCCCTTGATGAACCTTTAAATATCTCTCTCTAACTCAAAAATTGTGTATGAAATTGGTTCAATAAAATAACTAAGAAACCAAAAAGGTGATGCACCAATGTTTATCTCCTCCTATTTGACTAATAATATGTTACTTAAATACTAATAAAGTTTATCTCACACAAAACTCACAATTCTTTGTGCATTATCACATCAACATTTCACATGTTAGATTCAAGAATTCATTCAAAATTTAGGAGGGAAATGGATGATTCCAAGAAGGAATATAAACATAGACTACTTCTAAAACATCTATACACTAATAAAATAATACTAAAACAGACCTGTAACAACACTCTTTCTACACATTTGGTAGGTAACTAAAGATGAAATTTTAGGAAATATGACCTCTCACTAAACAAGAATAATAATATTTGAACCAATACTCAATAATACATGTTTAGGGAAAAATAACTTGTATTATTTCTTTAAGATTCTTTCAAGTATAAATCTAGCTAGAGTTTTCCCAATAAACAACAAAGGCTACTAAACAAGCCAAAATATTACATGTATATATCCTTTAGGAGGGAGGTCAAGCAAAGGGAGTCCAAGGGTTATTTAGACATGTGTCTATATGAGATAATCAATTACATTTGCATGTGGAAGAGAGGTGGGAAAGCTATGCCATATCACCAAATGAATTCGTTATAATTACACCAAATGAATCAATTACAATTGAATCAGTTATGATTGAACCAAATGCTCAAGACATTTTTCCATTTGTTACCTCTATTATCAATTTTAGTTTCCTACCAAGTCTTTTGAAACCAATGTCTATTTTCCATAGTTTAAAAATGAATTTTTGTAGGCCATCATCCTTCAGGGATTTTCTTTAGACTTTTATTTCCCTCAGACTTTCTTTCCAGAAGAATTTATTCCTTGGACACTTTTCCAATGGTCACTTTGTTTCAGCACTTGTATTTTTTAGAATTTTGTATCAAAAAAATGTTTTAAAGAATTTGGATTTAACCTCTTTTCAATGCAAACAATTTTCTTGAAAGAATTCCTCAGACAATATTTCCAAAAGAATTCCTTCAAAATTTTCATTTAGCCCTTTAGGCTATTGTCTTTTAACCCTTTTACTAAAAGAAGTGGTCTTTCATCCACAATAAATGGTCCTTAGGAAATATATAAATGACCATATGGCACTTGGAAATGTCCCTTCAAAACTTTGAGGATGACTTTTAGAACTTCTACACTTGAATAATTCCTTTAAGACTTATGTTCCATTCCCATTCTTTCAGGCTTTTCTAAAAGTGCCCCTTTCAAAAAAGATGAAGTTCCTTTCAAAAAAGTTTTAAATGATCCCTTAGCTTGAAAAGGTCCTTTGGGGAACTTGTGTGGATAATTTTCTTATACGAATTAGTCTTCATCTTTAGGGAATCTATCTTGGACAAATTGTCCAAAAGAATTTGGCACTTGCCAAATGAAAAGTCTAAAATAAATAAAACTTAGTCAAAAACAAAAGACCTAAAAGGATTATTATTAAAAGGCTTAGCAAAATACCAAAACCAAGATTTTTTAAATAATTATACTTGTATATTTGTTATATGATTTATATAGAATATTTCTTCTAAATTAAACCTACATACTGGACCTAGCCAAAGGTATAGACTTGGGTGGCTATGTTTTCAAATACGGGTGCCTAATTTTGGCTTGAAGGGCCAAAATTTGGTCAACAACTTCTCAAGCATAACTTAAAATAATTAGGTTTTTATTCCCCTACTATACAACATCCTCACCTTCATTAAGGTCATTTCCATAAGGGATATCATCATTGATAACTTACTCCACCAAGTTAGTAGCTAATACAACCAGGTCGATGATAAATTGTATATGATGTCTTATCTTGTGGATGCCATAGGTGGGATAGTCTACTCAACATTTAAATAACCTTGGGAATCCTCACCTAAATATCCCAAGATAATATCCTCTACATCTCCAAATTTATAAAGATCATGACCAGGTTAACATAGACCTTATATCTAATGGTATACCAAACTATTTATGGAAAGTATATGCCTAGATGTTTGACCATATTAGAAGGACTCTTGGGAGGATTTGTAGCTACTGGATAAACATAGAATTAAAGATTATTTTAATGGAGGGAACCAAGTCCCTTTTTATGTATCTCCCTATGTTGGTTACATATAAAGTGGTAGAGTAATAAATAATGGCTCAATTGGTAGATTCATTGGATGTTGCCATGAGGAATGATAGATAGGGGTAAATCCACCCAAATACCATTAGAATTGGTTAAACTCAATACATGAGATGGGAGAATTTTCACCCAGCAGGTAGGCTTAGAAAATCTTATGACTTCAAGTGGTCACCCTATATATAGTGGGATCTAAGGAAATATGTTATGGACCACATGAATATAATTAGATATACTTGAAAATCAAGTATGGACACATGTAATTTCCATATGATGAGGTGTTATTATATTCCCTAAATGATACAAAAATTCATATGAGGATGAACAAAGTAAATATGTCAATTATAGTGGCCAATAATATTCAATACAATCTAAATACCACCAAGGAAGATTATCAAAGAATTCAGAAAGAACATTTAGCTTTGAATCCCCCTCCTGGGCCTCTCTCATAGGATGAAATTCTATGATAGGAGTAGGCTAGACCATCTAGGCAAGATTTTATGGGAAATAAATAAGGAATCTCTCATTTCCCCCTTATCATTCTATGCTAATGGTCACCATTACATCAACCACCATAGTGTCCACTCCCTCTCACCCATCTACCATAACATTAGATTCTACAAGTATAGCTCAGTGCAATGGCCCAATTTATTTGTAACCTTTACCTCCACTCATGGTAACATAATAAGTAAGCCTCTTATATTTCCTTTCCCCAATTTTTGGCTTGTTTTCTTCCCCAATTTTTGGCTTGTTTTCTTCCCCATTTTCCCCTCCATCAACTACTATTACCACCAATTCATCACCACCCATTATCCCTTCAAATTCATTTGCTACAACTTTCTCCATTTTAATGGCAACTACCACTTCCACTAGACCCCATTTAGTGTACTAGAGAAAGGTGAAGACCTCTTCAATTTTCCCTCAGGGAAATCTAATAAAGGAAATCTCAAAGGAGAATTTAGGGAAAGAAAAGGATAAAAGAAAAGGCACTAAGGAAGTAGAACACTTAGAAATCTTAGGTAATGATGAAGATGGTAAAGATAAACTCATAGAGGGAGAGTGGTACATAGAATAAAAATTAGAAGGAAAGACATATACCTCCTTACCTAAGACTATTAGTGAGATCATAAAAAGTGAACCAAAGGATAATTGGTTTCTAAATGAAGCACAATTATGGGACACTAAAATTTTGAATACTAGTTTAGGCTTAATCGATTTGCTTCATGACCAAGGTGGAAATAATGGAGATGAAGTAGATTCAAAACCTCCTAATTCAATACATGGGCAATCATCAAATGTACCTCCACCCTTAATACTTCAAGGAATAATAATTCCATCTATAATATTGGTTTTATATATTACTACTACGTAAAGGGCGAGTACACCAGCATCTTATTCCTTACTTATTATTATATTTTATTATATCCTAACTAGTTGTATATTAGTTATTCCTCATTATTTTGTCCAAATAAATAAGGTTTAGATGGACACAATTCTAGTTTTTCAAACCCTAACCCTAACACTTGTAATTCAGGTTATGTCATCCCTCATCCAATCTTCAAAATGTCTTACTAGGGTTATTCATACATATATAACATATTATTTTCTAAAATTACTTAATATCCCTCCTACTCACTTATTCTTTGCTCCCTCAAGCCCTCAAGCCTTTAGGCTTAATAAGCTAGTGCCTTTTGAAAGCCTAATTTCCACCAACATATTTCTTCCCTTAGTTACTTCTCCTTAACCATCCATTTAATTAGGATTATAAACTGTCATGTAGCCCAAATAGAGTTAGCTACCATTACAACATGGAAAGGGTTAGATAAAGGGAAACTAATAATTGATATAGTGTCTCCTAAAAGGGTCACTAAAGGGATAAGAGATATTCCTCCTTTCCCTCAGCTAGAAACATATTCTCCCAATCATATGCTCCCCTTAGGGTAATCCCCATATTTCACTCTTATAGAACAAGTAGATCCTTAAAAAAAACTAGCTACCTTGAATATCCCTGAATGGATCTAAAAAATTCAATAGGTATAGGAGGGTAGGAAGGACCTAGTCATTATAGAAAGTACCATTATCAAGTTTCATTTTGATAACTAAATTAAGACTATTATTAATCTCAAAATAAAAACCATCATGGATAAAAGATAACAGGTGGAATTAGAAAAAAGATAAGATGTGTTCCAATTGACTAAGAAACTTAGAACCCACCATTTTGAATTGGGCAATCATAGAGAAGACCCCTATACTTTTATGAACTCTATAGGAAGAGTGATAAAAGATATGTTTAAGGGATATGATTAATAATTAGATGCCCTATAAGAATGTAGTACCATTCAACCTCCAAGGGACCTCATAAGTAGTGTGAAAGGAGTAGCTCAAAACTTATATGATGTCCTCTAATTAATAAGACATACAAATAAGGAATCACAACCCAAATGGGGGTATATCTTCTCCCTTAAAGAGTATATGAAGAATATGGATTCCAAACTATTACTTTTGATCTGAGTAACTAGAGACAAGGCCTATAATCACCTAAATTTAATAACTACCCTAAATATAGTGTGGTCTCATAATTAAATAGCTACTAGGAGATACCACTTAATTGAGTGGCATAAAGGGATGAAAAATGTAGTGTAACATCTCATTAGATATGAAAGTCATGACACTATAATTTATGGTGGGATGAGTATTACTAGTGTGATTAATTAAAGTAGAGAATTAGTCCTTAAGGCAATATTTGAAGATCTTATGTAGACATCAATGGATAGTTTCAAAATAAAACTTAAAGGAATAGTGTACAAGACACTTGATTAACTAAAATAATTCGTGTATGTTTATAAGAGCATGGTCCTTCAAAAAGAGACTCTTTATGTAGATCTGAGGGATATAATCAAAGCACATACAAAAATAATATATAATCTACCCTAACTTTTCAAAATACCTCTATAGACTTTAGGACTAATGAGAAATGAATTTAGACAAGCCACACCCTCTACTTACATATTCATGAAAAAAAAGTAGGATCCACCATCCTCTTCAGTTACAATTTTTTCAAAATAAATAAAGCCAACCTCACTTATAACTTTGGTTACAATGGAAAAAACCATTAGAGTATATCAATCCATTACCACAACTACCTCATATTAGAAAAACACCTACCAAATGATGTTACTTAGTGGTATTAGAGTTTTATTGTAATGAGTTTTATCTATTGATAACATCCTTTGCCAAGTGTCTCATACTCACTCATCTGTGAAATATTTTTGAAATGGGCGTAAACTTTGAAAATGGTTTGTGTGATGGGGCATCCCCATCTGAATCCTATGTAGGTATGTATATATGTATGTATGTATCTCCTACATTCCTAAGGGAGGATAAATTTTAACATTCAATATAGATAATAAATCTTTTGATTTATATGTTGTATTGAGTATGTAATTTTTGGACTAAAGGCTAGTAATTTTATATATACTACAACAATTTCAAATATATTATGATCAGTTGGTAGAATCCTAGAAATTAGGAATATGAAATAGCAATTTGATGTTGACAAATCCTCTTTCATGTAATAAGTTTTCTAGGATAATCTATAAGATTTGTGTATAATTTCCATTTAAATAAAACCTCTTGGACTGAGATATGGCTAGTCAAAGGTGCTCTCTATTCATTAGTTATAATATTTTATGAGGAATTGTTAAGGAAATCTTATTAACAACAACCTTTAACTAATGACCTTCAATTAATTGCATTTTACCTCCTTAGATCCATTTGTTATGTTTATTATCTATGTGCCAAAGTAACAAGCTATAAACATTAGCCCATGGTGATTGTCTTCATTCTAAATCTAGTAAGTCAAAACTCATACTCTATATTTTTATATTCCATTTTCTACCTTCCTTTTCCCTCTATTTGTAGTTTATTTGAGTCCTACACAGTTTAAAGTAGATTCATCATCATCATGTTCATCCCAAGTAGGTCTAGGATCCATATCCATATCTAGACCATCTGGGTTAGCATTTACATTGTTCAGAATTATTACACCACTAGTCACTATAATACACAATACCTATAACTCATAACCTAGAGTGAAGTTGATATTGACCAAGATCCTAAAACATTATAGGTTACCTCATATGTGTTTTATACATGTATGAAATGAAGAAAAACATAATTTGGCACTGGAAGGAGGGCCTATTTCACTACTTATACTTTAATATTCTTTGAGTTACACTAGATG
Source organism: Torreya grandis (assembly GCA_037957365.1). Classification (NCBI taxonomy): domain Eukaryota; kingdom Viridiplantae; phylum Streptophyta; class Pinopsida; order Cupressales; family Taxaceae; genus Torreya; species Torreya grandis. The sequence continues at coordinate 339,341 of JARHVA010005737.1, read as the reverse complement.
TATCCCAAATAATAATTAGGTATACCTTTTGAAATAACCTACTACATCAACCCCTACATGCCCATGGAAAATTTAAGTCAGATAAAGGTGTTCTAAGGAGATCCTGAGCTTAGTAATATTCTCCAAATAGATGACCACTCCCACATCCAATTTCCTAACCTTAGTTCATGGTTTCTTCCTTTAATATTATAGGGGGTATCTATGAAATACCTATAAATCGCAAGACATAGCTTCTCACCTTTCCTCCCTCAGGTGGAAGGACTATTAAAGAACATGTGAAAGCCTATATAACTATTTTAGGGATAATGAATGTAATCCATGAGGACGTATCTTTTAATTTTTTACCATTTACATTGGAAGATGTCACCTATCACTAGTTACTTAATATTACCAAGGGTTCCATCATATCCTAGAATAAATGCCAAACAACCTTCTTAGGATAGTTTGACCAAGTCACTAGCCTAGTATCATATACAATCTCTTTGCCAACATGAAAAGAGAGCCTAATGAACCCATTAGAGAATTTAATGTAATTTTTTATAAAATTTTCAATTGGATAGATAAATCATATAATCCAAATGTTGCATTGGCTCTAAAGATTTACAAAAATGTTTTAGATACTACAACTATAGTGTTTATGCATAGGGCAGTCGGTGTTATAGATATGGCTCAGGCATATGTCAAGGATATATAGGTTGACAAATGAAAAAACCCCTATTTATAATAATTAGCATTACCAAATATATATTATGCCTATTTGATGTTAAATATAGTCCCAAATTCTAATCAAAATGTTGTGGCCCATAATTAAAACTAGACCCATATGTAGTTACCCTTGTCTCATGTTGCACCTAATAAAATTTTGGGTTTATTTGATAATCCAATCCAGAAGTTTGTAGATTTGCAATGGGGAGGCAAAGAGTCATCCTCCATTAATGGTGCTTCAAACTTTCTCCTTACATCTCACCTTGGTCACCTTTGCCTCTTTGGTTCCTATTGTTTCTACCTTTTTTTATGCTAGAGGTGGTCTTTAATTTTATGTTTTTCCTATTTGATTTTATTTTGTATTTTGTATTTTGTTTGATTTTATTTTTCCTATAATTAGGTTTGATTGTGTTGTCTTAGCTAGATCACACTACCGACACGTGCATTATCTCTTGGCCATTACTCATACTACCTTTGGAATTACAAAGTGGCATGTATGTATAAATTGAACGTTCATGAAAACCCTCAAATTTGATGGGAAAAAACATGTGCATGAGGGGAATAATGGTGGTTTTAATGAAACAAATGATTCTATAAGGGGTGATAGGGGTAGAAATAATATGAGAAGTGACTTTAGCTCAGCTCTGGTGGAAACTAAAATGATTAGACCTCCAAAATGATTGTTCAATGAAGTCTTGTGAATGGAGGAAGTAGATAGGCATTCAAAAGGAGTGGAATTTGTGGTGAGTAGGTAATATTATGATGAGAATTAATACAAGGAAGGCTAAATTATTAAGTCCCCTAGCCTCCCTAAAACCTTGAACATCATTCCAAATGTTTCCATGGAATTTGACCTTAAGCAAGAGGAAACTAAAATTAAAATGTAAGGATTTTTTTTGTTTGTTTAAACAAAAATGCACTCCCATATATAAATTTATTTGATAACTGGTTAAATTCTATGTGTGGAAAAAAAATGTTTCATTTATAATACTTTATCTGAAAGTTATGAATATTTATCAAATTTATTCCTCATTAATGGAATGTTATTGAAAATTTTCAAGACATTATTAAAAACAAAATGGCTTTCTCAGAATGACATTAATTGTTTATTAGTGAAAGGATTGAATAAGAATAACAAGGACTAGAGCAATCAAGATTTACATTGTGACCATTTAAGAATAAGCATAGTAAAAAGAGTTAAGTTAGTTTGTTTAACTTGCTGAGCAATTATTTATTGCTCTACTATGCTTACTCAATATTTATTATTATTTTAGTTATAGTATACTTTTCTCCTACCCTTTTTATTTTGAGAAAGGGATACTTGTAGAGGGATACAACATCGATATATTTGTTAAATATATATTACAACTTCTAGATCTTTCAAGACCTTGAAAGGGATTTATATAGATTCTTTTCAATTTATTTCCTTCATTCAATCTAATAATGATTAGGAAAAAAGATACATTTATTAATGTAAAAAAAAGCAATCCACCTTAAATTTGTTTATTTTTTATTACTTTTTTAATCAAAGTAATTTATAATTTTATAATGCATTTTGTTTGCTATTCTCATTAGTTATAGCCCTATGAAACAAGAATATTACGGCTACCATGGTGGAATAATTTAATTGTTTGATGAATTATTATTTAATCTATGTATATTAGTTTTTTTAGGATGTTTTAGATATGGGTTTTCATGATAATGTATAAAAAATCCAATATGTAATGTAGGAAGATAAATAAGCCCTTATGGAATGTTGGCCAATAAATATTCAAGATTGTCCCTTGGTCTCTTGAAATGGATTGAAATGACCTTATTTTCAAAACTTCCCCCAAATGGGTTGACATTGAGGAAGTATCGATTCAGCTCTAGAATTTTCTTCTATAGGCACTGAAACCCCTTGATGAAGTTTTGATAATTAAGGATACCAGATGATCCCCTATACATATGAATGTTATGGTTTTAATATCTCTCAAACCCTTGGATTTTTTCTTAGAAGCACTTAATTTAAAAATTAAAAGGAAGTCTCACACTTGTGTTCTTAGAGGCCTAGGTGGTTTGAATGTCTGTTTCTTTTGTAAAAAGGATGGTCACTTTAGGAAAAACTATCCTCTATTAGCCAATAAAAGTAATATCCCTCATAAATAGTGAGAAAAGGACTGCACAAAAGAGGAGACTATGTTGAATAATTTATAGGTGTTTAAGAATCTTATGTTTACAAGTGTACCAATGAAAGATAGTGCCTCCATTAGTGATTCTATTGACACACATGGGCCTGATGCTCAAGGTGAATGTGGCATGGAAGGCCCTCTCATTGATTCTCAAGTTCATGATTCACCATAGATTGATGGTGAAAATCCCATGTTGGACTTGGTTGAGATGACATTTTCTTGGAATAAATACCCTTCAAGGATCATTCCTCTGAGTAATATGTGATAATCCTTACTGAGGCCCTTAAACTTTAAAATATTTTTCCCACTACTCTGAGTGGAATCACTCTTGATAGGTCTTTTAATGATGCTACATTGATGGATATCTCCCCAAAGAAATAATCTATAGTCCCCCTCATTAATGATATAGATATTTCAAATGGATTTCCCATGGAAAACAAGAAATTTAAATGGGTGGATTGTTAGATATCCAATAAAGGTGGAAAAAGACTTAAAATAGACTTGATCCTAGCTTAGGTGATCACACCATGCCCAAGTAGAGAGACAAAAAGATATTGATGAAGAAGGGGATTTTTAATATGCAAGAACCCCCTTCTAAAAAGAAGGGAAAGGAAAATAAAGTCCCATATTATTTTACTAAGTTACACAATGGTGGGGTCAAGCCCCATGATCAATCGAATTGACCTCTAAACACTCCCCCTTATTTTTCATGTAGATTTTTAGTTGGAATGTAATATACCTAGAATACCTAGACAAAAAACAAATGGTAGGATAATTCAAACTTTCAAGATATAATATTTATTTTCTCTTTTTGTAAAATGTGAAGGCTATTATTACCCAACTTTCCATGGTCTTGAATTTTATCTGGCCCAATGCTCATTAGTTTTTTACTAGTCATCATAGAGGTAGAAGAAGCACCTATATTGTATTTATCCCCTTATATAAATACTATATTATCAATCATGGTAGCTCTCCATGTAATAAGGTGGTCTAGGTTTTGATAGAATATCAAAATTAGACCCTAGGCTTGTGTAACATATATGCCCCTAATAACTACTGGGAGCACTCTGACTTGTGGAATTGGTTATCTACTAATATTAAAAATATCCCTTGGATTTTTGGTGGTGATTTTAACATGGTGGAGGATGAATAGGAAAAAATTGGAGCAGACCACCTTATAGAGAAAGGAAATGAGCATTTCTTTAGGATTAAGTTTAAATGATTTCATAGAATTGAAGATCCTCTCTTTTAAGGGAAAGAACCTTAGTAGATGGAATATGGTATACTTGATGAAGTAACCAAAGAAGTAATAAGATATAGTACTCAAGGTTGGATAGATTTTATTTGAACATAGAGTCCCTAGTAGTTGATGTGGTCATGAGTGGAAATGTTATGATCGTGTTAGCCTATACTATGTCAGATCACCACCCTATTGAAATGAATTTCTCATGGGTTAGAGATGATAAGAAAGATTCAAAAAAATTCAAAGGGATATATAAATTCAATGTCTCATACCTTACAGACAAGGTATGTGTGGAGGGACTGAAAGCTTCATGGAATATTGGGAAATTTCTATGTAATTTCAATTCTAAAATTGACCATTAAAACTCTAGTATGAAAATTACTAAATTTTTTTCAAGAACCTATGGATAGATCAAATCTAGGAAGTGTATAAAATTTTCAAGGGATACTCAAGAGAATATTATTTGGGTAGAAGGCCTACTATATCTTGACCTAACTAATGGGGTTATTCTTGAAGAACTTAACTTATTAAAGAACCAAGCTCATCAGACATAGCAGTATATTACTAAAGGGGCACATGTTTGGTCTAGGATTACTTGGATTAAGCTTGGTGATAGAGGGTCCAAATTCTTCTTCAAATTCTTATGAAATAAACATACTAAACGTAAGAACAAAGAAATTAAATTCAATGGATAGATTATACAAAATGTTGATAGTATGAAAGGACCCTTCTTTGAGTTATATTTTAACCTTTTATATTCTTATGGATCAAGTGAATGTATTGAACATAATAGAGCTTTATGTGAGGCTTGTATTCCCAATAATATTTCACAAACTCAGGCCTCTTTTCTAGAGCCTATCATCTCATTTGATGAGGTCAAAAACACTATTGACTAACTGAAAGATGATAAGGATTTAGGGATGGATGGATTCCCTATGAAATTCTTAAAAGTCAACAAGGATTGCCAAAGATAGTTTTGAGGTATTCAATGAGGTAATTTATTTGGGTACTTTTGGCCTAGACATAAATAGAGGGGTGATCAAGGTTATATTAAAGGATGGAAACTTGTCATCAATTAAGAATTAGATACTAGTTACCCTCCTTAATGTCTCCTATAAAATATGAGAAAAAATACTTTCAAGAAGAGTGTCTTCACTTTTTCCCTCTATTATCTCATAAACATAAACTATATTTGTTAAAGGAAGATACATTTTAGATAATCTAATCACTAGATTGGAAGGTATGTATTGGGGAAGAGATTCAAACCAAGATGTCAGAATGATCTTACTTGATTTTTAGAAATCCTATGATAGAATTGAATGGTCATTCATCAAGAAAATATTGAAAGCTTTTGGGTTCTAAGATAGATTCTATAGATTGGCCAATGTTCTCTTTAAGGATGCTTTGATGGTCATTGAAGTTAATGGTGAATGGACAAACTCCATTGTGATTTAGTGATCCATAAGACAAGGTTGTTTACTTACCTCATTGCTATTTGTATTGGATACATAGTAATACATTACTTCCTTAAGTTCTCAGACATTAGACCTCTAGTTAAAGGTATCTCACTCTTGAATAATGAATATCTTCTTGACATCTTATTTTTCAATGATACTTTAATATTTGTTACCTTGGAATAAAATAATTTGGATTAAGTTGAAAAAAGGATTAATATCTACTGATCTACCTCAATATCTAAATTTGTATTTCATAAATCATACATTTTGGGGTGGAAATATTGGCCACCTAATTGGTTGACAACATTTGGCTGGAACTGGAGAGGACAAGATGAGATGGTTAGATATATGGGGATTCCATTTGCCTTAAGCCCATCCTTAAAAATTGTATGGGGATGGGTCTTTGATAAAATCAGTAAGAAATTTGGCAAATAGAAGTGCCACTTACTCTCATTACCAAGCAGAATCCAAATTTACTAGAAATTCCTTTCTTCATATAAAATGTACTATACTTCTTACTGGTTATTTAGAAAAACACAAGTAACATGATACATAGAATAATAGGATATTTAATTTGGTTAAATGGAAAATGGGGAAATAAAAGGCATGTAGTCTTTTGGTAATTTTGTATGAAACCCAAGATCATTGGTGGACTAGGTTTAAAGGGCCTTCAGTTATATGGGATAACCTTGGCAGTTAAATGGATTGTTAGAGCCTCTATTGGGAATGAGCCCTAGAAAGTACTGGTTGGGCATAATATCATGTGAGGCTTTCCAAAAGGAAAGCCAAATTGGAAAGGATTAAATATTATTGATCTGATCGTAGGACCTTTCACTATCAAAGTTGTTGGATCTCCTATATTTTCAACCATTTGGTCTACCTAGGATTTATCCAAGCCTTTCATTTCTTCAAAATATGTCTTTAATTGGCATGGAACTACATGTCAAGGATATAGATCTATTTGGTGGAACTTGATTATCAACAAGATTCCACTAGCCCTCACTAGCAGGTGCTCTACCTTTTACTAGTACACTAAAATATTGAAGAGATTTAAGGATATCTTCCTCCATGGGTGATGGGCTTCATGACTTGAACTTAAATACATTTTTTAGCTCTTGGATTCTCAACAAATAATTTTCACCCTAATCCATGTAGCTCTAAGAGGTAATAACAAGGTGGTATTTATAGAGGATGAGGATGAGTTTTGGGATAGTGTGAAGTGGAAAAAAGGCCCACCTCTACTTGAGTACTCAACATAGATTCTCTACAATAAAATTTTCTATTCCAATTCCCCATACCTTACCTTAAATTGTATTTGGTATGTGCTTGAAGCTTTGCATGCTTGGAATTTTATGTTTGTAGTAATATGGTCTTCTTGTCTTGAAATTAATAAGTCATGTTTTTGGTGGTTACTAATGTATAAAAAGTTATTTGTGGGTGTTTTTTGAATAATTGTGTTCTTGTTAACCTCCTATGTGGCTTTTGTAGTCATGTTTAAACTATTAAACATGTGTTTTATTATTTCCCATTTGCTATTAACTTGTGTAAAATTTTTATTAAACCTTAGAATACTATATTTAGATATGAGATTGGAGGGCTAAACATTGCATTTAGATATGCTTGTCCCAAAATTAAAATTCATCCTTTTTTCATAAATTCTAGCTTATTTTCTCTACTAAAATTCTTTGGTTTTTGTGGAAATAAAGGAACTTAGAGGTGTTTCAAGGTAAGGATAGAGTTCTTACTAACTTTAAAATTGAAGTCATTCTTTGATTTTTTTCCTTGAATATTTTCCTTTAGTTTAAGATTCCATAGGACCATCTTGAAAATTTTATAAGGACAGGGTTACTCAAGGTAACTTTAGATTATTTTCTAGACTCAGGAGGATACCCAAGATTGAGCCCACATCCAAACTAGGCTATGTCTCACCTAATAACTATAGAGGTATAGATTTTTGAGCTCAAGTGGGAATAAATTAAAGATGCCTATTTTGACTAGGTTTATAATCTAGTGAAGGAGTGGATCACCGCATCCAAGTGAGACAATAATGATATTGGTGAGTGGGTAGCTGCAAATGATAGTTCATTTCAACATATATATAGTGAGGAACATGGTGGATACATTATCAGGGAGGCCAAGAAAACCTTCACACCATTTGACATAAACATTTGTCTAGATACGAGTGATGATAATGTAATGGAAGTCCCCTCATCTTGAACTCCATTTCTTGATATTTTTATCCAAGGAGCACATGAAGACATTTAGCAATAGATTGACAAGAACATAAGCACCTTCTCTAGAAAATTGGAGAAGTTCATTAAGGGTGTTAGTTTAGCAAATGTGGAATATGTACTTGAGTATATAAGATAGAATAATATGAAAAGTATCTTGGACAAAGTTTATCAATATGTTGTCAAGTTTCTTTTTAGACATTCACTAACTAGAAATGCTAGTGATAAAATCTATTTAGAGGGAAATGCCTTGTATGGTTAGATGGAGGCCATGATGGGGAAGGCACTACTTATAACATGGTGTTAGACCTATACCTATGATTCTACCACCTTTGGGTGACCTATGATTACCTTGTGTTTTATCTTATTGTACTATTGTGACTATTCTTCCTTCAACTACCTACTTGGCATTTTTTTCTAATAAATTGATGGCTTTTTTTCATTGGCTACTTGGTTGGCCCCTTTTCCTTTGATACTGTTCACTTTTTTAATTTTTGGTGTTGCCTATTTAGAGCTGATTTTATATTGAATTATTGATTATTAAGACTATGGGTGGGGGATGCCCCACCTCTTCTCTTTATTTTATTTGATACTATGTATATTGTTGGCATCTAGGATGTATAAATCAGTAATCAATCTTCAATATAAAAAAAAATCCAATCTAGGCATCTAATCCTCATAGAAGCCAAGCATTAGTCCTCGACAATTCCTTCACTACCCAAGGTGTTGTTGATCATTATAATAAGGCTGAGATAGATTCATTCTAAAGGATGGTATAGAAGTTAAGTAATGAGTTATTGAATATTTAGATACACATGGGAAATGTTGGTGGATAGAAACCAGCTAGATATTTTGTTTCTAGAGATATAGATGACCTTTCAATAGGGAAAAAATTACCATTGGGAAACTACCCAATAATATTCCATAGATAAACATCATGGAGGCTACATTTCCCAACTAGTGTAGAGTCCACAACTCAACCAAAGATGGAGAAATAAATTGTGAAGAATTATGTACAGAATTTGATATATTTTAAATGGATATGGATAGACAAGAGGTACTGGAAAACTCCGCTGGTACATCTCTTTATGAACCTTCCTCTTCAATCACATCCAACACTGCTATGGTCTTTGATACATATGATTTTACATGGAAAAAAATAGCCAAAGTAGAGGATGTTGAAGATAAGGTCCATGCTTTCTGGTAGTTTTAATAAAATAATTACAATCTAAGCAACAAGTATCCTTTTACTAGATCTACACCTCCAAATAATAATGTTATCACTCTTAGAGATACAAAAAACAATAATAATTCACCTCCCCTAAAGGAGAGGGATCAAATTTAACCCACAAAGTCATTAAATAAAGGGGGTAAAATATTATTGAAAATATGAATAAGATCAAATCCAATATCACCCTACATGAGTTGGCTAAATTACTAAGTAAAGGGAACTATTGCGTAAATCCTTGACCAAAATATCTTCTACACATAAATCCAAGACTGCCCAAGCAAATGTAATGATCTATAGGGACAAACCTAATATTACACCTTTCTTGATAATAGCTATAATGTTTGGTAAGAATGTTCACAATTATCTAGTTGACTCAGGAGCTATAACCAATGTGAAGCCTATAGCTATATGCAATAAATTGGGATTGATCCCAGATAAGTCAAAAAATGTAGTCCTATAATTAGACAAATATGTAGTGACTTATGTCAGTAAATTGATGAATGTACACATATAGTTGGCCTCTGAGCCACATGTACAAAAAGTTATTAACATACTATCCTTGAAATCCTAGATGCCTATAGTCTATTGCTCAGTCAAGATTGGTCTAAAACATTGGATGGATATGTATCCATTGATTTATCACATATGTGGCTACTTTATAAGGGTGTATCAATTAAATCATGATTGACTGAGAGTAGAAGATGAAGTAATTAATAACATAATACAATTTCAAGAATAGGAAGGTCAACTTTATATCTTCACACATTGATATTTACACCTTCACTATTGAGTATAAGACTCATCACCAAGATTTCAAAGGGACTTCATAGATATTAACCCTTTACTTTGATGGTGCCCAATCAAAATAAGAATTAGGTGTTGTTGTGGCTTTAATGGACCTTGATGAAAATTATTACCTAGTATCATACAAATTATAGCTCCATTACACCAATAACCAAACTAAATATGAAGCTTTGATCCTTATTCAATGATTCATAGCTAATTGTTAACTAGGTAAGAAAGAAATACTAATGCAAGATAATGTACCTAAAGAAATACAAACACAACCTAGTTGAGTCCTTTGAGGATTTTAAAACCAAAGCTATTCCAAAATAAGAAAACCAAATGAAAGATTCATTGGCATCATCATCTTCAAACTTAATTCCACTTCTAGAGTCTAAGATACAAAAAATTTCCATGGATTTGATGCCTTTCCCTTTAGTCCCCAACAATGTAAAAAATTTCTAGGTCTTTGATGATGATCAAGAAATTATAGAATTTATAAATGATTAAAGGGACTTTGCATACCAAATTAGAGATGAAAAGGAATTTACATTTCTAGGAGGAGGTGTTGGGGAGAATGGTATCATATAGCTCATGGAAAATATAATCCCCATAGGCATGGTATTTTTAGAAAGGATTTTTGACATTGATTCATAAGATGACAAGTAATTGCAGCCAAAGATAGATTATTGTGACTTTAGAAAAGAGAATTTGGGAACTCAAGAATACCCTAAATATGTTATCAGTCTAACCTATATATATGATGAAAATTAGAATCTAAATAGAAACTAATGAAGTACAAGGATGTGATCATTTGGACCTATGAGGACTTAAGGACTTTTGATCCTAGGGTGATCACCCATACTATTTCCTTAAGTCCAAGTAGCAAACCCTTTAGATAGAATCAAATTAATATGAATCATATATTTTAGACTCTCATTCAAACTAAATTTCAGAATCTATTAGATGTTAGAATCATATTTCCTATTAGACATTCTATTTAGGTGACAAATTTGGTACTCCTTAAGAAGAAGAATGGAAAAATAAGACTATGTGTCAACTTCACAAACTTGAACCACTTTTTATATAAGGATAAATATCCATACCTTACCTATATGATTTAATATAGGCTATGAATTATTCTAAAATGATGTCCTTCATGGATGGTTTTTATGGATACAACAAAGTATTGGTAGAAGTATAGGACTATATAAATATGCTTATAAGAGGATGCCTTTCAGCCTCATCAATGTTGGGGCAACATTCAAATGAGCCATAGACCATGAATTCCAAGGAATTATTGGTAAGTGCATCATTATATTTATGGATGACCTCCCTATGTTCTCTAGAAAAATAATAAATCATATAGACCACTTGAAAAAGGTGTTTGATAGATGTAGGAAATATGGATTGTCCCTCAACCCAAATAAAAGCATCTTTGGGTTGATAGAGGATATGATTCTTGGCCACATCATCAACAAAGAAGGAAATTAATTGATACAAAATGGTTCCAAGACATTTGAAAATTAAAACCTCAAAATATAAGAAAATCATTGAAATCATTCTTTTGTAAGATCAACTTTGTGCACAAATTCATCTCCAACATTGTTGAAATTGTCAAACCACTAAATGTTATGATCAATAAAGAGAAACTTAGAATGGATACTAAATGAAAATGGTTCCTTCTAGGACATCAATATAACCATTAGTCAATCCTTAGTGTTTATTAGTCCTAACTTTAACAAGGACTTCTATATGTACTCTTCACTTTAGAGCATACCATTATTGCAATACTCACTCAAAAGGTAGATGATAATGAATGCCCAATTGCCTTTATGAGTAAAAATTTAAAATATGGTTTTTTGAAATATTTAATGATAGATAATAAAATTTATTCATTGATCAAATCTTTAAATTATTTTAGGCATTATATCATAAGAAATAAGACTTGTGTCATGGTCCTGGACCATGTAGTCAAGCTCACTCTCGACTAAAATGAGCTAGGTGAAATAAGAGGTAAATGGATAGCTAAGTTGAAAGAATTTGACCTAGAAATTAGATTTACCAAGATAGTGAGAGGCCAAGGTATAATCCAACTAATGATCAAGATAGACCCCCACATTCAATTTGAGAAAATAAATGAAGTTGAAATGGTTGGAATAGAGTGGTATAATCATATTATTCATTTTTTACTCACTAGGGCATGCCCCCTTGAGTTGAATAGAGAAAAAAAGTGGTGTTTAAGGCCCAAATCTACCCATTAAATGGTAAAATGAAGCATTTTATACTAAAAAAATTATGGGGGCATCTACCTAAGATATGTCTCAAGAGAAAAATTTATGGATATATTGGACAACCTACACCAAAAGTTGGGAAATGGGCACCCTTTCAGGAATGCCATAACCCACAAGATATTAAGACTAGGGTACTATTGGTAGACTATTTTTATATATGCCCACATCCACATTATGACATTCCATACATGTAAAGTTTTTATTAAAAGGGAGGTAAATGCTCCTATGTCATTGCACCTGGTCATTTAAGGTCACACTTTTGCAAAATAGGGGTTTGATTCATTGGGGTATTCAATATAAATATTCATTTGATAAAATGTCATCCTCACTACCATGTGTGTGTGTGTGTGTGTGTGTGTGTGTGTGTGTGTGTGTGTGTGTGTGTGTCAATGATAATGGTCCATCTTTTCAATCAACTAAATCCATTGAATGGGATTTTAATAATTAGATAACAATCAAGTCCTCCTCAATCTATTATCCCCAAGGGAATGGGGTTGTTGAGTATACAAGCAAGAACTTGATACATGCCATAAAAAAGTTATCCCAGATAAACTAAGAGAATGACACATGATGATAAAGTCTACATTATACATAGATACAAGAAGACAAAAGTGGGCCCTCAATACCTCAGCCTTATTATTAGTATATGGATGGAAACTTGTCTTACCCATTTCTCTTAAGCTCCAAACATATCAATTTATGTAGGATTATATGGTAGAGGATCCTAAGGTCTAGTCTAAGCTGTTGGATATAGTCTAACTAGAATATCCAAGGACTGAAGCACTATAAAGCTCAATAGACATAAAGACATTATTAAAAGATAGTTTGATAAAAGGTCTAAGAAAAAATCCTTCATAATTTCATACCTAACTCTTCTATGGGATAATTTCCATGAGAAAAAGGGATAGCATGAAAATTTAACTCCCTTGTGGATTGGACCATATCAAGTGTTTTAAATATTAGGTGATAATGCTTTCTATCTGAGAGAACTTAAAGGTAAGGATTTGGCCTTCACAGTCAATGGGTAGTATTTGAATCACTACTTCAAGGTTTCCCCCACTAAGGATGTTTTAAATAAAATAATTCATGGTAGAGGTAGAATTTAGATTAGGTTTTACCACTTTCATAGATAGAGTTCATGTTTTCAATCATTAGCTTTCTTTAGGATAGTGTTATTACTTTTTAGTTTAGCCTTCTCTATTTTCTACACTTTGTTTCCTTATTTTAATTCCTCATTTTTTATGGTAGTTATCTTTTATTTCAAAACAACCTGAATGAATACTTTTTGAATGATAAAAATGATATCCAATCTTTTATGATTCTTATACTTACTTGAGCCTAACTACTAAAATCAATAGAACATGTCCTAATGGAGGGATGAGTGAAGTAGTAATATTATAATGGAATTCTCAAACTAGTTTAGTTTCAAAGTTTATACCCTTGTTTTTGAGATTTCTAAAATTCAAGTATGAAATAAGAGGTGAAACATGGTCATATCATAGTTAAATAATTTTATCATCTATGCAAAATTTGTTCTCATTACTACATGAAAATTTATAAAGGTTTCCTATCCCTTGGTTCAGAAACACCTCCCACTCTAATACTTGTTTTGAGAGAATAACCATTGACATGGATGCTGCTAATAGGGACATTTTAGTAAATTTAATATTTTATTTTATACCTACACTATCTCAAAATGATTTTCTACCCTCTCTTCTATTTTCCTAAAATAAAATGAAAAGTGATAAATACATCCCAAAGAGTGAAACCTAAAAATAAATATAATGTTGATCAAGACTCACATGATGAAATAATATCAATGTATCATGCATCATGTATGCTTACAAAGGGAGAAAAGGGGGGAAATAAAGGTATCTTTATCATGAATATAAACTCCTAGGTGGTAATAGAGCAATGCCTGATCTCCCTAATATTTTTTTGTTTATACTTCAAGGAAACCATTGTGAAACCTATAGTTTATTCTAAGTATTTGATAAGAATCTCAAAACAAGTATTAAATAAAATAACTCCTTCACACACAGATCCAAGGTATGATCAAGGCTCATATATTTCATGAATTTTGGGGAGTTTAATTAATATATATGATTTGATTATCATTATATAATATGATATATGTTCACTTTGTGGTTGATAACCAAAGATTTTGGGTTCTCAAATACTATAGAGTATTCCCCCTATAAGTGGTTATTTGTTTCACTCAACATCTCCTACTCTTAATATTTACTGAATAGGGGCCCATTTTAACTTAATAATGATAGGATTTCCCAAGCATTCTTATCTTCAATTTTTTGGTTAATAATTTATTTGCCTTAATTCTAGTATGAATTTCCATTTCCATGGCTATTCAAGTTTTCATTGTTTATTCTAATTAGGCTAACTTATTAATGGCTTTCAAAAGTTTCTAAAGTGTGTAGGTTATCCTAGGTTGAACTTGTCATTCCTATGTTCAAAAATTTTGTTAGACATTTATATTTGGCACACAATTTACTTAGAACTTTTATCTATTGGGTGTGTTGTGGCAAGCCAAATATCCTAGGATTTTATTACCTTCTACCTATATAGTTCTTTTTGTCTAGGTTAATTACACTTTAATCTTCAAATAAATCAGTGCCACCAAGTGACAACCCTATGATTTGTGACCATTAATACAATTAGAAAATTATAAGATATCATTAGGATAATTTGAGTGTCAATATTTTACTAAGTTTCACAATCCTACTCACGTAATGATTGGAAGGATCAAAGTTTTAAAGTACATAACTTTTGGGTGATCAAAATTATGATAACCTTCCATGTGTCCCAATCCTATAAGACTATGGTCATCAAAGAATTATAAAAAAATTATAAGTATTTAGGGTAAGTGGAGTATCAGGGTGATGACACATGTCATCATCCCACTCACCTAAAATCTACATAATAAAAAGGAGGAATATGATACTTCCAACCAAGTAGAGCATCATGATGATGACACATGTCATCATATTTTTAACTTAGAGACTATATAAATATGAAAAAAGGAATGATACTCTCATGAAAAGTGATATTATAGGATTTTACCAAGTGTCATCATCCCATAGGCCCAAAATAGTAAAAGGCATAAAACAAGGCAAAGATAGAACAAAGATGCCATGGGGAGGTGAAATATTTCCATATGTCCCCAAAACCACATAAGCGATTGAAATCGACATGGCATCCCTTTTGAAATGAGTGGGAGATCAATAAGTGTTGAAGGGATGATGACAAAGCACTTAGATCCACTAAATTAAAATCCACCTAGTAAAAATATTTAAAAAAGGATAACATATCACAAAGCAAATTCAAAATACAAAAATAGACAAAAAAGGAGCCAAGGCCATTAGAGCCATTAATTCTCATGAGTTGGCCAAATATATTAAGTTTAACAAAGAAATAAAAATTAGGAGGTGGTACATGTAATCAGATAAATCAAAGTTAATCACATTTCCATCTAATTAATGATTTAAAACATGAATTCAAAATCCATTTAGAATTGAGTATCCATAGTCATAGAGAACTAAATTTTGAGTGTATAATAATGAATTCTACTTTAAAGTTTCCACCTCTCCCCTCTATGAATTCCATTGTAATTTCTGATCAATATACAAATACAAAGACTGATGAAGTGTCTCTCAATTGTGACTTCAAACACTACTCAGTCGTTTAGGAGGAAGTTGAGCTAGCAGAGCCCTATGTCCCTAAAGAATAACTATAAACTTGTAGATGAAGGTATATGCAAAATTTTTTGGTGATTAAATAAATAGGCCTATAGGAATAATATTAAAGATAGAGGTGATGCCTTACATTAACTTTCTCTATGATTTATTTATAAATAGCCAAATTTCTAGTAAAATTTTATATTTCTATTAGCACAACACACTAGTAGCCTATGTTAATGGACGTGCCTTTGATAAATACTATCGGTTCCCTCCCCCTAAAACATATTAAAACCAAGCCATAATTAATTAATAGATGTTGGTAAATAATGTAACTAGTAAATTAAAGGAATGGGCACATGACCCAACCACCTTCAAGATTAAACTACTCATCTCTACCATCCCAATTTCCACTTCTAGACTAGGAATTAAGATTGCCATGGCCTTGTTGAATAGAATATATGGTTTCTCAAGTAAAAATTGCATCAATGATGTTTATATTCCCTTGATATACACCATCTTCACTTCTAAGGTCATTTCCATATGGGGTCTCATTAGTGCTAACTTGGTGCACCAAGTTAGAAGCTCAAACAACTGAACAAATGGAAAATTTTATATTATGTCTTATATATAAGATGCCATAACTATGATAGTCACTCAACCTTTGAATAACCTTTGGAACCCTCACCTAAATATCCCAAGAACAAAATTTGTGAATAGTTCAATATCCTCCACATCAAAAAAATCATAAATATCATGAACAGGTTAACAAAGACCTTCTATCTAAAGGTATACTTGGTGATTTATAGAAAGGGTATTCCTAGATTATCTGACCATATCATAAGGACTCTTTGGAGGATTTTTAGCTATATGTTGTACCCATATTTTATGATTATCAAAATGGAGGGAACTAAAACCCTCCCTATGTATCTCCCTTAATTGGTTCAAGATAAGGTGGTGGAGTAGGAAATTATGGCTCAATTGGTAGATTAGGTGGATGTTACACTAAGGAATGCTATGTAGGGGTAATCCACCCAACTCCCATTAATAGTAGACAAATTCAATATAATATATGGGAGTATCATACAACTTACAGTGGTCACTCTATCAAATAGTGAGATCCAAATAAAAAGGATAGGGTATACTTAAATAGAATTAGAGATAGGATGAAAATTGAGTATGGCCACATATCATTTCCACATGATGAGGTGTTCTTAGATACCTTAAATGATATACAAATTCATACTAGGATGAATAAAATTAAATATGTCAATGGTGGTAGCAATGCATATTCAATATAATCTTAATACCACCAAGAAGGATGCTCAAAAATTTGAGAAAGAGCATTTGCCTTTGAAACCCCCTCTTGAACCTATTTCACAAGATAAATTTCTAGTACAAGATCATACTAGACCATCTGGGAAAGCTTTTATGAGAAGTGAACAAGGAATCACCTAGGGGCCTCTTTAGCATTCCATCCTAATGATCACCTTTTCATCAACCACCATAGTGTCTACTCACCATCAAATGATTGACACAACATTATATATTATAAGTGTACCTCTATATAGTGTCCCATTTTTGTGTTGACTTTCCATCCACTCAAAATAGCATAGTAGGTAAGCCTCTGATCTTTCCTTCCCCTAATTTTTGGCTTTCTTACTTCCCCATTTCCCCTCCATCAACCATTGTTTAAACAACCTCATCACCACCCACTATCCTTTTGGATTCATTTGATGTTGCTTCTTCCCTTTAAATGGTAATTACCACTCCCACTAGAACCACTTTAGTGTACCAGAGGAAGGTGATAGTCCCTTCAATTTCCCCTTAGGACACTCCAACAAATGGAACCATAAAGGAGAAGTCATAGGATTAAAAGGATAAAATAAAAGGCTCTAGAGAAGCATAACCCTTGGAAATATTTGATAATTATGAAGATAGTAAAGATAAAGTCATAGAGGGAGAGTGGTCCATAGAGGAAGAATGGGAAGATAAGACATAAATATCCTTGCCTGAGACCATTAGTGACACCATGGAAAGTGACCCAGAGGATGATTGGTTACTAGAGGAAACATAGTCAGGGAACACTAAAATTTTGAACACTAGTTCAAGCTCAACTAAACTGATTCATGACCAAGGTGGAGAAATTGGATGTGAAGTAGAGTTAACAACTCTAGATTTAACATAAGGGTAATCAACAAATGTACCTCTAGCTTCAACACTTCAAGGAACAATAATGTCATCTAAAATATTGGTGTCTCATATTGATACTACATAAAGGGTGAGTGCACCATATTATTTCTTTCCTATTACTATATTTACTTATAACCTATCTAGTTTTATTGTAGTTATTCTTCCTATTTTGGATTCTTTTACCCCAAAAAATCATGTTTAGATTGCCACTTTTCTAGTTTTTCAAACCCTCACCCTAACCTCTATAATTTAGGCTATATAATCACCTATCTAGTATTCAAAAGGTCCTATTAGGGTTATTCATAAATCTATAATAGATTATATGAAAAAAAGTGTTCAATACCTCTCCTACTCATTCATTATTTGATACCTCAAAACTTTAGGCCTATGGGCTCAATAAATAGGTGAATTTTAAAAACTTAGTTTCTAGAAAAAAAATTCTCCCTTAGTTACTCATCTTCAACCATCCATTAAATTAGGGTTATTGATTGGTCCTATAACCAAAATAGATTTTGCTACTATTACAACATAGAAAGGGTTCAATAAAGGGAAACTAATAATTGATAAGTGGATCCCCAAAGTGTTATTAGATGGATAAGAGTTATTCCTCCTTTCCCTCATTTGGAAACATACTATTCCAATCCTATGATCTCCCTAGGGTTATCCCAATATTCCACTCATATAGAACAAATAGAGCCTTCACAACAACTAGTTGCCTTGAATATCAATGAATATATCCAAAAAATGTAATATGTAGAGTAGAGTAGGAAGGACTTGTTAATTATATAATAAACCATACTCATGTTTCATTTTGATAAATAAATAAAGACTATGATGAATATATAAAAAAATCCATCATGATTAAAGACAATAGGTGGAATTAGAATAGAGAGAATATGTGATCAAATTGACTAAGAAATGTAGAACCCACCCCTCTAACTTGGGTAGTCATAGAGAATACCCCTATACTTTTGTGGACTTTATAGGAGGAGATATAAAATATATGTTTAAGGGATATGATCAATCATTAGAATACCTGTAAGAAAAGAGTACCATTCAATCTCGAAGTGATATCATAGATAGTATGTAGGGAGCAACTTAAAAGTTATATGATGTCCTCTAATTAATAAGAGATGAAAATAATGAATACAAATAAAAATTGAGGGACGTCTCCTCCATTTCATAGGATATGAATAATATATATTCTAAACTATTCTTTTTGAGCTTATCATTTAGGCAAATAGCTTATAGTCACCTAAATTTTATAACTACTTTGAATGCAGTGTGACCCAAAATTATGTAGCTTATAGGAGGGACAACAAGAGATGAAAAATGTAGTGAAATAACTCATTAAATACAAAATGTAGGTCAACAATTTTTTTGAGGAAATAAGTATTATTGGTGTGATTAATCAAAGTAGATAACTATTCTTTGAGGCCATCTTTGAAAACCTTCTTCAAATAGCAGTGAATAGTTTCAAAGTAGAAGTTGAAGGCACAATGTACAATACACCTGATAAACTAAAACAATTGGTTATTTTTTCAAGGATTAGGGTCCTTCAAATAAATTCCATTTATATAGAGATTGAGGATGCACTTAAATCACATCGAAAACTAATGGATAAGGTCCTATAAATTTTAAAAATACCTCTTTTAGACTTTAAAATCATTTTGAATGAATTTCAGGTAAGCCATGCCCTCTACTTGAAGATTCAGATGAACAAACAAGATCCAAAGACCACTTTAATTACAACTAATTCATAAGAAACAAAGGTTACCTCAATTATAAATCTAATTAAAATAGTAATGACCACTAGAGTATAGGTGTCCACAACTAAAATTGCATCATCATAGGAAATCCCCTCTAGAATGATGTTGGTTAGAGGTATCATAGTTTTGTTGTAATGATTTTGGTTTTTTGACAAGATCCTTTGCCAAGTTTCTCATTCTCATGCCTTTGGGAGATATTTTTAAATGGATGTAAACTTTTTAAATGGCTTGTGCTATGAGGCATCCCCATCACACACACACACACACACACACACACACACACACACACACACACACACACACACACACACACACACATATTACAAATGGAAGATAAATTTTAAAATTCAATATAGATAATAAATCCTTCATATTTTTTTATGAGTATATGTTGTATTGATGTCTCTTTCATTTCTATGTTATATTGAGTATATAATTTTTATAAATAATGGCTAGTTATTTGATAAATGCTACAACAATTTCAATTAGATTGTGATCAGTTGGTAGGATCCTATCAGTTAATAATATACAATATTAAGTTTGTGTTGATAAATATTGCTTTCATGTAACAATTTTTCTAGGCTAATATTTAAGATTTATAAAAAATATCCATTTCAATGCAACCTCCCAGACTAACCTATAGCTAGTTAAAGGTGATCTTTTTTCATTACTTATAATATTTTATTAAGAAGTGATAAGGAAATCTTAGTAACAAAAACCTTTAACTATTGAACTTTAGTTAATTACATTTTAGCCCCTCACATCCCTTGGGTATGCTAATTAGCTATGCATGAAAAAATAAAAAAGTAAAAGCATTATTCCATGGTGTTTTTCCTTATCCTGAATCTAGTTAGTAGAAACTCGTGCTTTCTATTTGAAAATTTATTTTTCTACCTTACCTTTCTCTCTATTGATATTTTATTTTATTTTATTCCTACTCACTTTAGATTATATCTAACATCATCCCATTCATCCCAAGTAGGTATATGATCCATATTCATAAATGAATCATTAGTTTTAGCAGTTGCACTACTCATAACTATTTTACCATTGGTTATTTCAAGACCCAATACCTATAACTCATGCCCTAAAGTGAAGTGTATCTTCACTAGGATCCTAAAATGTTAGAATTTACCTTGTATGTTTTTTATGTGTGTATTAAATTCAAGATAATAGTAACTTATACATAATGTCCTATGTGGTAGATGTTGTGACTAAAACAATGCATTCATCATATGAGAAACCCAAGAAACCATCTTTAGACTACCAAAAGAATAGGATACGTGATGAATTTAATATTATCCATGTGTACATATTCATAAATAACATGAAAAAGTTAACATAGACCTTATACCCCATGGTATATCAATTAATCTATGGGAATAACATGTCCAAGCTCTTTAAACCTATAAATAAAACTATTTGAAAGATGAGTTATTATTTTTTTTACCCTAATTACACTATAACTAGGATTGAATGAACTACGGAGGACTTGTGATACCTAAAAAGGAGTGTGCTTGATAAAGTATCTGAGTAGGAAATTATTACTCAATTGGTTGACAACACTGACAACAAATTGATGATAACCAAGTAAGCATCTATCCATCTAACCCATCACAGCATTCATAGAATGCATTAGACAAGGCGAGAACACCTCTAATCCATTTGAAGGTTTAGGATACATTATTGGTTTAAAAGGGCACCCTTCAGACACTAGGACTTTATGAAAAATGTGAGAACACATAAATAAATATGATAAAAAAGTGTGAATCAACTATAGACATCAGTCCTATAAACATGATAGTGTGTTCATGAATGTAGAAGATGATAATGAAGTAACACTAATAATGCATAGGTTAAACATGTCAATGATTATGTTATAGAGGATCCAGTATGATCCCAAAAATTTTAAAGTAGATGCCAAGAGCTTTAACAAGGAACAATGGGTTTCTACCCCCATTCATGGCCCCCTCCTCAGGTAGACGAAAAAATATAAGAGCATTTTGGCACATCTAGGGAATATTATATTGAATAAAAATATGTAACACCTCCAAGTTCCCTTATATACATAT